>REGO01000124.1:1862464-1881249 GCA_010120015.1 Rhombomys opimus
TCTATAATCCCTCGGCATTTCCTAATCCAGTCTGGCAGTGGATTTAGTCGTCGCAGTTGGGAGAGTAGCCTGAGGGCATGACTGCAGAGTCTGCACAACAGGGATCGAACCCAAGTCAGTCTAGTTTCTAAGTCTGGGCTTTCCTCATGGATTAAATAGCTGTGGAGAAAGAAAGGTTAAGCTCTGGGCTCCTCGCAGCTCCTGTGGGTGGAAACCTGTCTGGAGGACGGAGTTCCAAGCTGGAGAGCTTCTGCTCCCTTCGCAGCCTAACATTCTGAGTTGTGTTTAAAATGTGACAGGAGGCCAGGATGGATGTTTTCGGAAAGTTAGCAGGATGGAATAAATAAGCTCTCCAAAAGAGCACTGAGAGAAAAAGATGGCAGAAAGATTCAAAGGACGATGGTGGCAGGCATGTCTGCAGTCTCAGTGCTAGGGAAGGGAAGGTGGGACAAACAGCAACTCAAACTAGAAAGTTCAAGTCCAGCCGTGGCTACGCATTGAGACCTTATCTCACTCAAAGCAAAACACCAAAGTGAAGGCTTGATAGCTGTTTTGGTCATTCTCCCTCCTGGAATAGGACTCCCTGATACAGGCAACGTAGAGGAGAAAGCGTTGATTCCACGGTTCCAGACGGACGGAGTCCATCCTGGTGGGAAGTGAGTGTGGGCGGGGGCAGGGAGGAAGCAGGCTACAACGAGGAAAAGAAGGGCAAAGAAACACGAACTAGAGCTTAGCTTAGCTTGCTTTCGCCATGTCTAGTCCAGGGTACCCTGCATAGTAGCGGTCCTGGCCACAGCTAAGGTGGGCCTTCCAGCATCTGTTAATTAATTAAGATAGCCCCACAGGCATGCTCGGAGGCTACCAAGTGGATGTCCAACACTGCATCACCGTGACAAAGCTGTACAAAGAGTAGGACATTAAGATGGGGCTGGGGGAAGATGGGGCAGGGAGAGTCAAGGAAGAGCGGTCAAGCTGGGAGAGCGATGGAAGCTTCAGGGATGAAAGGCTAGTACAGATGAAGGCACAGAGAAGTCTGGAAAGGTTAGACAGGCCCAGTGAAGAAGTTCTCCTACAGAGGAAGTAAGTCGTAGGCCCCTGGCGGTCCAGGGAAAGTGGATGGCAGCCATGGTCATTGCACAGGAAACCCATGTTTCCCTGTGACCACTTCCTTCAGAGGACGCCATCAGTGTCACGCTGTGCCTGATTCCCTGCCCCAAGCTGCCGAGAGACCCATCGCAGGCAAACTCCCTCATCAGCCTCCTGATCTTAGACGCCTCCTTTCTCCTGTGCCTTAAAACAACACTCATTTAGCATTTCATGAAGAGCTGGAGTGCTGGGATTAGAGGCGAGCGCTGCCCAGCACTGTTGGTTGACACTTCTAAAACTTGCCCTGCTTCAATTGGCATAGAAGCATGGCATAGCAGTTAGAGCCCTGTCGATGGCAGCTGTAAAGTAAGCACACCAGGACTACACACCAGGGACGGAACTTTAGAGAAAAGAGCTTTAATTTATGGAGCCCACCAAGGGCCCCAGCCCGGCCACTAAGCGCAGCCCCACTTTGCTTTCTAGAATCCAGTGGGTGTGATGAGCTCGGGTCAGCTCTCCCCATCCCTCAGGCCCATGGCGCCCAGCAGAGCCCAGGGTCTGGCCTGAGAGCTGCGAGGCAGTAGGCGAGGGGGATGGGCAGTGAAGGAGGCTTCCTGCGTGGTGCGGTTCTGAACTGATGAGAACAGCGCTCCACCACGCTTTCGTTTCAAGGCGCAGTTTCTAACCTACTGACAAATCCACCGTGCAGACAGGAGCGCGATCCTGGAAGCGGAAGCCACAGAAGGGGGCTCACCGTCGCTGCCTGCGCTTGGCAGGGGCGAGGCTGCTGACATCACCTCTTTCAAACGGTCCTCCCAGCCAGAGGCCCCTGTTGACAGGGCGGCTCTAGGTCATAGGCACAGCTGCCTTGTTTGATGTTAACGAGCCTCCATTTTATAAGCCAGCACCACTAGGAGACAGAGATGCTCTGTTAACTGGGATCTTCAACATCCAGCAAAAACAAGCGGGTCTTTACTTCCAGCCAGAAGTAAATCTAGCCCATTAATTATTCTTGCATGTGTGTGGACGGTGTGGACACTGTGCAGTCAAGAGGAGGAATGTGTGAGCCGGTTCTCTGTGCCCATCTCTGTGTGGGTTCCAGGGATTGAACTCATGAGGACAGGCTTGCTTGGCAGGTGTCCCCGGCCTCTTTAGGTCATTTTTTCCCAGCAAGAAGCCCTTACTTAGGATTAATTTATATCTTGTGAGGATGAATTATGATAATTCATTGTGTTGTTCTATAAACAACATTAAAAACATCTCATTTATATAACACTCATCATTAAGACAGATTATATAATAAAAAGAAAATAACCGTAGAGAAAGATGTTAGGGACAATAAATCTTCCTGGTTAGCGACCGCTGGCGACCAGCGACCTGAGTTTACTTCCTGGAACCTCCATGGTGGAAGGAGAGAACCAGCTCCCAGAAGTTATCCCTGATCTTCACTTCTGCACCATGCCATGCATACACACACTAAGTTATAAATACATAAATACTGTGATACAACGAACATAGGCACATTATAAATATATAAAACAAATGTAATTTTTAAAAATTAAAAAAACATTTCCTGCTAAGTACACAAACATGAAAACACAACACTCGAGAATACTTAGGATGTCTTCTTAGACAAATTGTGCGTCTTTTCTCTCACATGTGGAATCTAGATTTGTACATGTGTGACTGTCATAAAAGTAGAAGGGACTGTGAGCCGGGGAAAGACATCTTGAGCGCAGAACAAAAGAGTTAACACAACACATGGGACATAAAAGCAAAGATGGTCTCTCTGGGGAGGGGAGGGGCCAGCGACATCACAGCACAGGGATGGGAGGGGGAGGGGGAAGAACAGAGCACAATGACACTTATATGTAAGATGTGAGGCCTCTCTGCTTTGTGTGCTAACTTGAAACAATAAAAGACAATTTCAAAAGAAGACGATGGGTTCTCAAAGTGAGGTGATATGGATTTTTAAAAAATAACTTTTAAGAGCTTGAGTCAGGTCTGATAGCAAAGGCCTACAAGGACATGGAAGAGTAAAGGTAGGAATTCTTGAACTCACAACATTTCTAGTTACACAGCAAAAACTCATCTCAAAAAGAACAAAAACAAAAACCCAAAAATATAGAGAGATAACAGCTAAGATGATCCATAAATTATTATTATTATTAATGCCAAACATGTGAAGCCAAACATTTTAAACCTACCCAAACTGTGAGTTCTAAGTGCATTTCTTCCTGAAAACATCTAACCGAAGAAACATTTTCTCCTCTGCACAAAAAGAGTGAGTGACGTTAAAAAGCATGTTCTCCACAAGAAGCATTTCCAGGAACAAAACTCCAGGTTCAAAGCGGGCACCCACTGTGAGGGGCACATACTCCAGTCCCCAGCAGCCACATCATGAGACAGGAGAGTCAGTGACACCCAGTTCCCCGTGAGCTTAACTGTAGGTTTGAAACCATAACTGCTTTACTGTGGCTTCAAAGTTCTTTTCGTTATATTGTGCTTTTTGAAAACTAAGTAAAAGGGAAGAGGAACTTGGAAAATCCATTGATGCTGAGAGCCTGGGTTTGCCCTGTATCCCACCGTAGCAAGGAAGGGGAGAACTTGCTCGCAAAAGTCACCCTCTGACCTCCGTGCGTGCCCTCTGACCTTCAGTGCATGCCACGCGCTGAAATAAAACAACAAATACAAATATAAGACAAGGAAACTCCTAAATATTGTGGCCTGCCTATGACAATAAAATCAAGGAAAAGTTAAGTCAAAGCTAAAATGAAATCAATCTGAATACCTCTGTACCGATATTTTGGTGGCTGGTGTTGCTCTACTGAGCCTGAATCGCCTGTGCTCAGTGAACAGGAAGGAAAGTGGGTCTGCAGGTAATAATCTTCCCGTCTACCCAGTCCCACCACCTCCTCCATGTGACCTTTCTCCCCCTCTTGCCTCAGCTTCCCCAGTGCTGGGATTACAGGTACGAGCCACCACATCTGGCTTCTTTTTGATATTTGATCATTGTTTATTATGTTGCTCAGCCGATAACTTCAATGGTTCGTGTGAAATGTTAAGAGGAGAACAAGTTGGTAGTCTGCTGATGTTAAGGACTGTCAGGAAGAATGCAGAGAGACCGGCACGGTGCAGGCTTCTGCTCCAGGGAGACAGGCTGTCACCAGGATGTTTCCTCATGAGCCACAGGTCAAGCTGCAGGCCTCGATCCAACTCCCCCACCTCTTCCCTCTAGCCAGAATCCTGGGAAAGGCTGTGTGTGTATCAGCCTGGTGTCATCGGAGGCAGAAATGCGCTGCTCGATGTCAGCTTCCGGTCCTGCACGTTTACCACACGCCTACTTTTATCAGCAGATGTGAATAAACAGTGAAAACTCGTGCTTGGTTTTCTTTGTGAGTGTGTGCCCACGTGTGTTCATGTGTGCACGTGGAAGCCAGAGGTCCACCTCAGATGTGTCTGGCCTCGTTGGAGCTTGCTGGATTCAGCTAGGCTGGCTGGACACTGAGCCCACGGATTTCTGCACAGCACATGGTCACACCAGCTTTTCTATATGGTTCTGGGAACTGAAGCCAGTCCTCATGCTTGCCCCATTTTACCAGCCTTTCCCCGGTGGCTGGTTTGCTCTGTTACAGTCACTCTGGGTGGCAGCAAATGCTGACGAGGATGTGGGGAAAGAGGAACCCGCATTTGCTGCTATTGGGAGCAGACACTGGTGCAGCCACCACAGGCTTCAGTGTGGAGGTCCTCACAGAACTGAAAACAGACCTGTCACGTGAGCCAGCCACCCCGCTCTGGAGTACCCAGAGTCCCCAAGCCGACCCGCCACAGGAGCACATTCCTGTTCCTGGCTATTGCTGCAGCATTCACGAAAGTCAGGGAGAGGGACCAGCCCAAGTGTCAATCAACTGACAGGCAAAGAAAGGAAACGGGACACATGTGCACAGAACAGCTTTCTATGACCCTCGGAACAACGTGGTGATGCATTTGTTACTGATGGACACAACCAGAGAATGTGATAAGTGAAATAAGCCTGACACAGAGACGCAAACCTTGATTGCGTTCTCTCACTTGTAGACACTAGATTTTACATGCATACAACAGATCATTTACGTATATGTTTGTATGTTTGTATATATGTATATACATATATATGTATATATATATACACACATCTATGGGCACATGATTAGGGAAAACAACAACTTAAAGGTGAGGAGAAGGAAAAGTGGGGGGAAAGGGGAGACTCTGGAGGTGAAAGTTCATGATAAATTTGAAAGAAATCCTGTTTATGAAATCCAGCACTATGTACAATTAATATACGCCAATAAAAACTTCTAATTATTTCTCAATGTCTAGACTTGTAAGGGATCCCAGAACCTTCGACACAGAGCACCTATAGGGAAATATTGCCATATGTCTTAGCTGGGGTTACTATTGCTGTGATGAAACTCCATAACCATAGCAGCTTGGGGAGAAAGAGTTTATTTGGCCCACACTTCCACATCACTCTTCATCATCAAAGGAAGTCGGGACAGGAACTCAAGCAGGCAGGACCCTGGAGGCAGGAGCTGATGCAGAGGCCGTGGAGGGTGCTGCTTGCTGCCTTGATGCCCATGGCTTGCTCAGTCTACTTTCTTATAGAACCCAGGACCGCCAAGGGGTGGCACCACCCACCATGGGCGAGGCCTCCCCCATCAGTCACTAATTAAGAAAATGCCCTCTAGGCGTGCCCACGGCCTGATCTTGTAGAGGCTTTTTCTTCATTGAGGTTCCTCCTCTCAAGCTGACACAAAACTAGCCAGCACACCGTCATGAAAACGTTGAGATCCTAATTAACTTCGTTTTGCTGATTTCAAAAGGCATGTTGGTAAAAGCCGGTCTCAACAAATGTACAGGAAAGAGCAGAATCAGTCAGTATATGTAACGGTGAACCACAGGATCTCAAAGACAACTCAGACAGTGACTGACAGTGACAACTCAGCAACTTCCTTTTCAGATTGGACATTTTGGAGTGTCTTTGCAGCCTGGGGAGGAATTGCATATTTTGGGTTGAATGTGGCCCCTGTGCCTCTTCTCAGTGTCCTGTCTGACTCGGTAAGCCATTTCTCTGAGTCCCAGTGGCAATTTACAGGCACGGTTTTGTGGCTAATCGCTGAACGCATAGGGAGGTACTGAAACCCAGCTTCCTGTTAGAAGCTTCAAGCCTTTGCCACCAAATAAACATGAACACTTAGCGCCATTTGCATGAATAAGATGAACGGGTACTTTTATCTATAAACACAATGAACAGGCCTGGTTTGTGTGAGCATGGGCTGTCACTCTGCTTCATATTTCTCCTTCCTCTGGGGCTGGATGGTGTGACGTGTGTTTTTAAAGGGTGTTTTCATCTCTGAGATTTTTTATGAGTGCTTTTCAGACTCAGGTGGAGGCTGGCTTTGGGGAGGCAGCATTCACTGTGTAGTTCTGTAATTTTTCAAGAATATGTAACTTGCCCATAAAAACATGTCTGTGGGATGGATCTTGGCACATGACGCTTCAGTAAGAGAATATATTTAGTAATCCGTGAATGTTTAAAAGGGTAGTGTGTAGAAAAGCTACTTTTAAAAACCTGAGTGACAGAAAACAAACCCCATTGGATGTTGCTGCCACCTTTTGAATGGGTTTGGCCATAACTAAATATCAACTTCAGAATTTATTTTGTTAGAAAACATTTGAGAAGCAAGAGTTTGGGTGAGCCCCTCTGCTGACTCACCTCATTGCGGAAAGCAAACAACTCAGACCCTTCATTTGGCAGCCTGGGACAAGGAGGGAGGCTGTTTGAGGGTGTGGACTCTTGGGGTGTAAGGTGTACCCTCTTCTTCTGCTGTGCTGCCTGAGTCAATACTACCCTATTGGGTTCTTGGCTCAGATTTTGATGGAGAACACGGATTTGAAGTTTCTCATTTCAGTCTCTTTTTCTTTCCATTCTGCTAAGTTAATACGTGCGCTGTCCTGGTTGGCTTTAACTTCCATCTCGACACAGCCTAGAATCATCTGAGAAGGGAGTCTCAACTGAAGAATTGTCCAGATCATGTCGGCTTGCGGGTGTGTCTGTGGGAGACTGTCTTCACTGTCGCCTGATGTGGGAGGACCCATCCCCTGGCGGGACGCACCGTTACCTGGGCATGCGCTGTGTAAGAAAGCTAAGTAGGCATGTGTCTGAGAATAAACCTCAGGCAAGAAATATACCTCCGTGGGTTCTGTTTCAATTTCCGGGCCCAGCTGTCTTAATAATGTCCTGTAGCCTGGGAGAATCAGTGGAATCAGCCCATTCCTTCCATAGGTCACTGTTAGTCACAGTGCCTGTCCCGGAAACAGAAGGAAATGATACACCCAGAGCATTTAGCAGCGCTGACCTTGTCTAGGTCAACAACAGTGTGTACAGGTGGACGTCACTATCCTTGTGTCATGGGTGGCTGTAATTTAGGAATGGGCCAAACACATGCAGACGATATTAAAATGTTAATGTTTTGTTCACACATGCCACTATTAATAGCTCATGAAAGGGGATGAAAATTGGCACACAAATTAAAAAGGTAAAATGAAGAATTAAATTGTCTGAAGTAGCTTGGCGTAATGGAATTCTCATTCCCTGGGTCTGCAGTGCTACCGCTGGGTTTGATAAACTCATTTAGTCTTATGTTTTTATTTGCAACATAGGAATAATTATAGCTCCTCGGAGGGCTGTCCTGAAAATTAGATAGACCCAGTATGCTCAAAAATGGGACTACAGAATAAATGCTGTCTTCATGGTAAAACCTCTCCTGTAGTCTGAGGCTAGCAAGTCCAATTAGCAATGTCCAACGAGGTGGGCAGTTCATTGTTTTAAGAAAGGTGTTGAACTTGCGGGTTTGGAGCCTGAGTGGACAGAAGTACAGACAGTGGGTGAATGAGTTGGAAAGGGAAGAAGGCTTCTAGTAAACCTGCAACTCCTCACCCACTTTTCAATGCTAAAGCCACATGCAAGGATTCTCAACAGAACACTACATACCGCTTTTTACTAAAAACTTCAAGTAAGATATGGTAATTGAGGTGGGTTTGGTGTGTTTGTGAGGTTTTCCCCCAGAGGCTTAAGTGAGGAGAGACGATTCACCCTGAATGAGGGTGGTCCCATCCCGGAGGCTGGGTTCTGGACTGCAGAATAGAACAGACAGTGAGCATGGTGCTGGCATTAGTCTTCTGCTTCCTGTCTGTGGGTTCAGTTCCGCTAGCTGCCTCGTTCTCCGGCTGCCGTGCTGACCCTGTCCCGATGGACCCTCTCAGAACGTCTCGCCCTCCTCAGCCCTCCTGAAGCTGCTCTTCTCAGTGTTGGGTCTCAGCCCTAAGAGCAGCAACCAACACCATCACTGAGATAAAAAATGCCCTTTGTCCAGCTGTGGGGAAGGGCGGCTGAAGCCCTGCCACCCTGCTACAGAAGGTGTCTGTGCAAGTCATGAGATGCAGCCAGAAATCACTGCATTTTTTACCTTATCCTGTGTAAGATTTGGCTGGGCGGCTCAAAACTTAAAAACATATGAAAACATAGGAGTCTGACTTAAAACGTTGGAACAGGTGGGTATCCGGTTTCGTCAGCGGCACTGCTTGATTGTGCTGTGCTATTTGGGGGTTTGATTTTGATGACTTTTTAGAGAATGGAGTTAGATCCATATCTCTCTTATAGTACAAAAATAAATTCCACTGGATCGGAAATCTCAACTCCTGGTGGTGCACACGTGCAATCCCAGCGCTCAGGGAGGCAGAGGCAGCCGGTCTCTGTAAATCCAAGGCCAGCCCGGTGTACAGAGTGAGTCCAGGACAGCCAAGGCTACACAGAGAAACCTGTGTAGAAAAAAAACATACCTCATATTCGGATCCAGTCTGTATGTGTGTGTAAGTAAGAGTGAAACTACACAAGTGTTTCAAGAGTGAAATTAAGATTGAAACTAGGGTAATGAGGGAACTCCACTATGAAATCTCGGTTGGCCTGGCCTGAGCCCCTGGTCCGAATGAAGCTGGAGCAAACAGGAAATGACCTTGGGTGGGGCTCTCTCAGAGCCCATCTCTGTAGTGAGAATTTTGATTCTTTTTCTTTTAAACACAGAAATGTTATGGGAATATAGTTTTGTTTTAATCCCAGGTGTTGGGAATGGGGCTGCTTTAGATTGTCCACAGCAGCTGACTGTGATTCTGTGATTTGACTTGGGCTCTAGCAGCGGTGTGATTTTGCCAGCTGAAGACAGTTTACATTTGGAATTCTGGGGACTCTTCAGAGCCCTAGAGGCTCCTTGAAGAGGCTGCTCCTCTGCATTTGCTGTTTGTTGGGTTGCTGGTTGGAGATATCCGGATAATGAAGATCAAATTTTCCCCAAGGAACTCACAGCCCTAATCAGCAGGAAGTAGTTTAATGAGACCATTACCCCTTTCCCCTCTAACCTCTTTCTCTCCTAGCTAGTGTTGGGGCGTTGGAAGGAAGAGGGAGGTAGAAAAAAGAACCCAATAAAATATCCAAAAGGTAAGGTTACACATCTCCTTACACTAAGGATTTAGAATCACTTCTTGGTGATGAGACACATTTAAACCCTTAAAGACTTTGGAGTTTTCATGCTGTGGGTGTATATTGTGCTAGGAAATCTGTGTGTACTTAGGACTTTTTGCACATTTTTTGACACTTATAATTTGGACAATTAGAGTTTACAAGTCAGTCTTTACTTACTAGTTAAAGCATGAAGTGGTTAATGGATTTAGACCTGGAGTACAAGTTAAAATCTTACTGAGGTGGCATGTGTTACAACAGACATCTACAAGTTCACTGAACATGCAAATTTGTTTGTGTTTATGATTTATTTAATACCAAGGTTTGCTAAATCAATTATAATGTTGAAAAAGAGATCAATAATTTAAAATTGCAAGTGGAATTTAATATGGTTAAAGGGGTTCATTTATCTGTAAATAGACTGAACTAATGTTGAAGCCTTAAGCAGGACTGTTATCACTTATTGAACTTTCAATAAATCTTAGTTGAATTTAACACTTCATTACAGAGCCAATGTTTAGAATTTATACTTCAATTAAAATTAGAATGATCTCCTTTCATATTTTGTTTGTTTGTCTGAGTCAAGGCCTTTATAGTCACTGTATAACCGAGGCTGGTCATAAACTCCTGGCAATCCTGCTGCCTCACATCTCCCAAGTGTGGGCATTATAGACAAAACCTACCATTTATGGCTGAATAACCTCAGACACATCAAAATTCTCCTTCAAAGAGTCTAGAAAAAATGTACTTTTAGCACGTGATTAATCCAAAATTACTGCTTTTGAGGTTTGACTTATTTTTACTAATAATTATGCATATTTATGGTCTATGGCGTGGAGTGTGAGCCTTTGTACACTGCGGCATCCTAACGCTTTGTGACGGAATCGCATGCTGTAGTCCCCAGCTGGGCCACAAACTCCGAGGGAGCATGAGCGCCGCCACACTCGGCTACACGTTCTGATAGATATAGCATTATGATGCTGGAAGTTTTAAAACCCCTTAGAGGCTTCGACTAACTATGCAGGGCTTTTCCTAGATCTCAAATTCTCTTATTGAGTCAGAAAATTTGGGCCCAAGGCAAAAACTGTGACAACACTTGTAAGTCTATCGATTTTATAAGACTGCATATGAAAACCAGAAATCACTGAAAGGTGTGGAGAAGAAAAATAGGAGCCTACCAAGTCTTCAGTAAAGACGCAAATGCATGCTTCACGGAAGGGGGGTGCTTCACGGAAGGGGGCCCTCACAGAAGGGGAGCGCCCAGAGACCCATCCCTCAGGCTATGGACAGCTAACGGCTTCTGGGGAGAGGAGACGGTTTTCTTTGAGGCCGTGGCCGCCAGCAGGTTGACTGTGCTCCAGTACACGGCTCACCCACGGGAAGCATAAAGAGGACTTGGTGGGTTTGCTGAAAACTAAACCCAAACCAACAAACATCCCCCAAACAACAAGACCAAAACACCCCCAGACAAAAAAGTCAAAAACAAACATGCAAACAAAAACACAAGGAAAACGTGGATGTGGGATGGGTGGGGATGGTGGGACGGGTCTGGGAGGAGTTAGAGGAGAGTCGAAAGTGAGTGGGATCGAAACACACTGTGAAATTCTCAAAGACTAACACCGCTGTATTGACACTGAAAAATAAACACTGCTTCAGATTCTTGGGTATGTAAAGGAAATCTGCACACTGGGGGATGTTTGTGCTTATGGAGAGGAAAGAACTGAGGCAGCAGTGTAGTCTTAACCCTAAGGAGACGGGGAGCAGGGCTTCGGAGCACACTGGTGGACAGTGAGCTGCACGCTTTCACTCATCCAGCTTCCTGCCTGATTCGAGAAAACCCGTTTCCTGGTTGTCGACACTGGCTAAAATGGAAACTTATTTGGTGGGAGAGAGCGAAGAACGAGCAGCCCCCGCCTTAGTTATGCTTCGGGTAAAGGTCAACGGGACTTGCACGTGGCTACTGACTTCTCCCCGATCTTGTACCAGGTGCCAGGGGACTGTCTCTCACAGCCTGCCTCTAACCCACCAGCCTTACTCCAATAACCAACCTCTCTGTTCCTTATGGCATTGTTCTTAATCAGATTAATAAACCCCACTCATGAGACAAAGAAGGACTTACTATTAGGAACAAGCCTAATGTTAACTTTGCCCAAACGTTGCCTTTGCTTTGTGGCTAGTTTTCTGAATATGTGTAGCCTCACTCAGAGAAATGAGGTTAAAAGCACTCCACCATAGAAGAGTTTCGGGTCAGGGTGGGAAGGCTTTTTAAAGTGACCTAAATACTCCTTACATATTCATTAATTTGATGAATAATTATGAGGTACATCGTAAGTCCCAGACAGTGCTGTAGGCTTGCAGTGTTCCTTTAGATGAAATTGTATTCCTGTGGATTTGAAGAGGATAGCCTCATTTCATACAGTAGTCAGCACTATGAAGAACGACATGAGATGGTTTTTCATAAGGGCAGGGCTGAGGGGGAATGGGGGATGCGGGTATAGACAGCAGCTTTTGCTAGACTGAGCAGGGCCAGGGTCGCTCTCTGAGGAGCTGGCACTGGGGCTGAGGATCTGGTCAGGAGGAGGCGTCCAGAAAGGTCTCAGGCAGGAGTGCTCCCAGGCTGTCTTGGAGGGACATCTGCTTTGCAGTCAGGGTCCCAGAGGCTCTTCTCAGCGAGGCATCGATTGCTCATCTGAAGGGTCAGGGATTCAGCCCACACACCCAACTCCTTCCAGCTCCCCTCGAAAGATTTCAGGGCCATTTCAAGGCCATTACAGCAGACATGTGCTCCCCACAGGAGGGTTTCTCACTCACCTTCTCATTTCCCCCTAACATCCAGTCAGTGAACATCTAAGCATCTCTCAGGCCTCTAGTACATGCCCTGTAATCCCTGTGAGCCAAGCCTGTGAAATCCGCTTTCCACAGGAGTCTGCATTCTAGCAAGAGAGGGAGCTGAAAAGGAAGGCAAGACTGACTGCCACCAAGTCAGGCTGCGAGGTCTCATTTACGCTGTGATTGGCAGCATGCGCTCCTATCATAAAAACAATCCTGTCCCTTGTAATCAAAGGCCTCTCATATGCAATGGAACATTGTTAATTAAAAGATGAATACACAATTAGACAAGTGAGAAATACCAAGGGGGGGGCTAGTAACTTAAGTGTGCAGGGGGGAGGGGCTGCTACCTTAGATGGGAGAACTCCTTGGGAAAGGTGACATTTGTGCACAAACCTAAGAGTGGACGGAAAAGTCACAGAGATAAGGAGACAGAGTCTTCCCAGGATAGACTTGCCAGTGCAAAGGTTGTGAGGCAGGAAATTGCTAGGCATGCTTGAGGAACGGCAAGGAAGCTGTGTTCTGGCGCTGACAGACTCCCAGCGTGCAGGAGGCTGAAGCAGGACAGTTGTAAGAACAGCAAGGAAGGGCACATGACTACAACGGGACGAGCACGGGGGGAGGGAGCACTGGGATGGGCCCGAGGGCCCGAGGGCCCACGAAGGACGGCTCTCCAGCGACTGGGAGACATTGTGGAAGAAACGGTATGAGATGTGTTTGGAAAGATTGATGAACCAGTTAACTGGAGCCTGAAACTCTAGAGAGGTTGCAGCTGGAAATGTTAGGTGTGGGTTGCCGTCAGCCAAAGTACGTATGAAGACCAAGCCCCGGAGAGAAGTCTAACGTTGCACTGTGACCCACACAGCCACGCCTTGAGCCTCCAGGGTGCCTTACTCTTTCTGCTCTGATAACAAGACCCTTAGGTGAAAATTCTCCTAGACCCGTGTCAGCTGACTGAGGGCCCAGTGGGAAAGCGGTTCCTCTGCAGGTCTGTCCCAGTGTTCGCTTTGACACGCAGCTGCTCCTCCGGAACAGTGTTTTGGTCTGTCGTGAGCCGCCGGCGTCCTCCAGGACTGACCCACCTCTGCCCCGAGCACAGCTTCTCTCTGCACGCCTTCCCGTCCATCCGGATACTCCCCAGCTATTTCCTGACAGCAGTTCCAGGACTCCTA
This sequence comes from Rhombomys opimus, assembly GCA_010120015.1. Taxonomy (NCBI): domain Eukaryota; kingdom Metazoa; phylum Chordata; class Mammalia; order Rodentia; family Muridae; genus Rhombomys; species Rhombomys opimus. Next base: position 1,876,106 of record REGO01000124.1, read on the forward strand.
AAGTCAGAGGTTAGCCCTGCTTCCCAGTACTACTGCAAGCACCAACTCGAGCGAAGCAGAGCATTCCTTACAGCGCTCTGTCTGAAACTCCACAAACACCCATTTCTTCTTTTACAGATGAAGTTTTGAAGACTTTATTTTTTGAGACAGTGTCTTGATGTTAGCACAGACTAGGCTCACACTCATTAGGAAGTCAGAATGGCAATCCTCCTACCTCAGTCTTGTAGGTGCTGGACCTGTACTACCTGGTTTGAAGATAACATTTTTCTTAGCTAAAGCTTCAGAAGAACCACTCAGTAGCACTGCAGGATGTCACTGAAGATGTCAGGAGTATTTCTTAGTATAACATAAAAAGTTAAATGCAAAATGTCTTCAATGTTTGGCGTAAGGGCACAGAGCCTTGTGCTGCTGACACGAGTCACTCACAGAGGGCTAAGCGTACGCTGGGTTCATAATGCTGCTGGCTGCTTGTACTCATATTTCAAAGTGGCAACAGGAACGGAGAGTTTGGCAGGACACAGAGCATTTCTAACACGGCTCCATCACATCTGTAGGGGTGGTGCTGTTCATCCAGTGGCTGCCGGAGCCCACAAATCCATGCCCATACACAGTCATACACATGCTCACCAAAACCAACCAACCAAAGAAATATATATATAAAAGCCTTTCAACATGGTGCATGGGTGTCAGTCAAGTACTTGTACAAGAACCCATGTTTTATAAAAGCTGGCTGTGGTGGCTCCGGCTCATGATCCCGGCCCTGGGAGGGGAGAGCTCTGGGCATACGTGTTCTCCTGTGTGTGTGTGGGGGGGGGGTTCACCATATCCCTCAGCACTGTGTGGTGTATGTGTGGGTCATATGTCCCTTAGCATTATATGTGAGGCCCCCAGAGGTGAGGTTCTTGACAACTGGTTCTTCAGCCTCCTCTCTTCCCTTCCAGACAAAATGGATTCCCCTTGGTCTCTCTCAAGCACAGATGTGTTTGTGATCTTTGCTCATGACTGTTTAACAACAGGTAAAAAAAAAAAAAAAAAAAATTAATTTAATTAAAAAAAAAAAAACAACCAGTGGGCCAAGCCCCACAGCCAGCATTCAATCCCTAGAGCCCACATGGGCAAGAAAGAATTCCCACAAGTTGTCCTTTGACCCCCACATGTGACATAGCACATGCACGACAGAGGCATGTGTGTACTTCATGCATACACAAAACTATAGAAATCATCAGAATGAAGATTAAAACCGAATTGGTGGCTCTGGTCCTATAGTTCTTTAACAGTGGTTCTCAACCTATGGGTCTCGACCCCTCTGGCGACCCTAATATTTACATTACAATTCATAACAGCATCAAAAGTATAGTTACGAAGAAACAACAGAAACCATTTTATTTTTGTGAAAAACTATGTTAAAGGGTCGCAGAATTAGGAAGGTTGTGAAAACACTGCTTTAAGACAACATTGTGGCTGGGCGGGAGCAGAGGCAGGAAGATCCCCAGGGGGTTGGGGCCAGCCTGGTTTGTGTGGTGAGTTCCAGAACAGCCAGTCCACATAGAAAGACCCGATTTCAAACAAACAAAGTTCCCAAACTACAAAAAACAAAACAAACAAACAAACAAAAAAACACAAAACAAACAAACAAAACACCACCAACAACAAAGAAAGAAAGAAGTTGACATGACTTCCCAACAGCTTAATGGTCCAGGCCCACAGTCCCGCCACCCATGAGGTGGGTGATTGGTTTCAGATAAAATAAAAAAGGGCTGCGGTGCAGCTCTGTGCCGGAGCATCTGCTGATTGCATCGCAGCGCTCAGGCTCAATAAGCAGTGCTACAGATAAGCAAACTAAAATAATAAAATGAACAGACACTGAGAGTCCCTAGTGCTTCACACGCGTCACTAAGCCGCTGTAGGCAGACATTAGTCTGACTCCAGGGAACCAGCACGTCTGACGTCGGAGGAGCTAAATGTGAAGAGAGCAGGAGTCCAGGTTCTTACAGCTGCTCCTTGTTGTGTTTTCTAGTGTCTACCGTGAAACAAGCCGGTTTGTCACATGTAACCATTTTCATTGCGCATTGTCTATGTATAGCAAGTTTTCCAGAACACTGGGTTCCTGTGTCAAGTTATTTCTTTGTTCTCAACAGCTGGGTGTGTCCTTTCTCACTTATCTGCGTGAAGAAGAATCCCTCTGAGGAAATAATCACAGTGGGTCTCAGTTTAGCTAAGAGGGGGGTGGGGAAGGCTTGGTTGGGAACACGCTTGTCTAGCATGCATGGAGCCCTGGGTTCCGTCCCTAGAAGCGCACACAACAGCTACAGACAGAGGCTCACACATACACACTTCTAATGCCAGCACTCAGGCAGTATGGGCAGGAGGATCATAAGCTGGAGGCCATCCTTGGCTGCATCTTGAGTCTGAGGCTAACCTGGGCTACCTGAGGACCTATTTCAAAAGAATGAGACCCCAGTAGCTGTGTCGCTCCTTCAAGCAGGAGAGGACACAGTAGGAAAGCCTCTGAATCAGAACGAGAGACCAGCTCTCCCCACAAAGGGCTGGAAAGCGTAAGGCAGCCACAGAGGGAGCTGTGAGGGCCCCTGAGGAGAGGTGGTCTCAGGGTTAGGCCACAGGGAGGGCAGCATCTTTATCTTTCTGTTGGTAAACCAGGACCCACCCACACTCCAGAACCAGGTCCTCCCTGCCGCCTGCCTCTATAACTCAGAGCTAGCCTCCAAGTGCAATACACTTCCTCATTGCCACGGGTGGCATATCCGTCCTACACCATGTCCTGTGCCCTTTCTAAAGCTGTGCTGTCACGGCCTAGCTCTTTCCATCCGTGCTCAGGGGCAGCCTTTTGTATAAGCCTTTTCCGAGATGGATCTCTCCCTGGCCATCTGTTGTCATCATTCCTTGGCCCTGTTACTCAAAACAACCAACCAAACAACAAAACCCTAAAACCCTAACATTCTTCCTCTTTCTCCTCCCCTTCCCTGGTTTTGTTTTGTTTTGTTTTGTTTTGTTTTGAGACAAGGTATCACTGTGCATCTCAGACTGGCTTTGAACTAAAGATCCCACACCAGGCAACACATCTTTATGCCTTTCCCACCATGACAGACTGTATCCCTTCAAACTTCGGGCTGACATAAGCTCTGTCCACTTAATTTCCTTTTGTCAGTTGCGGAATAGACCCTGTTTACCACCTCTGTTTCGAAGCCGCAGGACTGGCGATCCACAGAGAAACTGGTGCGAGCCGGAGCACCAGCTGCCGACCCTGCCCCCAGAGCCTAAGACCGCCGCACACCCACCAGCCCCACGGCTGGTACCAAACAGAGGGCTAAGCCGTGCCACCTCGCTCATGACACATCTGTCTGGACTCCAAGAACAATGCTTCCCGAATCAACAGGAGCAGAGTCCAGGAACCCCTGACATTGCTTTCTCTAGCTGACCTGAGTTTATCTTGCTCCTTTTATTCACCTGATGAAGAGAGCCACCATTACTTAATAATGAAGAAAGTACAACATTAACTCAATAAAACTTGCAATGTCTTTCAGAGGAGCCTGCAAATCATTCTATAAGACAGACATTTCCAGAACCGCAACTGCTTTTATGCATTTGTTGTGAATATTCCTTCCCTAAAAATGTTTATCCTTTCCTAAAAACTTTTTCTTTCTGCCCCCCCCCCCCCAACAGGGTTTCCTTGTGTAGCCTTGGCTATTCTGGACTCACTTTGTAGACCAGGCTGGCCTCTAACTCACAGAGATCCGCCTGCCTCTGCCTCTCTCCTCAAAGCCTTGGTTGCAATGACAACCGAAGTGTCCACCAAGGCTCCCCCTGGGGGACCAGTGACTCTTCCTGGCTCACTTAAAGGGCTCGGTGTGTAGGTGACCCCAGGGCGGCCTCACTGGGGGGCTTCCCCCAGCATGGATGACAGCTTCCCCTTAGCTCCCATCTACCGCCCTCTTCAGTTAACCGCCCTACCTAATCAGTTGAGCACACCCAAGGACTGGTGCGATTAAGGCTGATTGCTTACAAACAGCGGAGAGGGGCCAGGGCAGCCAGGGGCTCGATGCCCCTTCCCCTTTCCCCCTCCCCCCGGCAGGGACCTTTAACTGTCCACAAGCCAGAGACAGAGCTTGCCGCACTTGCAAGTGGGCACAGCTGTTCAGCTAGAGGGACCGGGTTCTACAACGATATTTGAATGAAGAAAAAATAATAATAGTTAACGGACAAGCTACCATAAAATGTACGGCGAGAGTCCAGCCACGAGGCATCACAAGAGTCTCTAGTTACCAAGAGCGGATTCTGGGTCCCCCTAGCAAGCTTTGAGCCATAGTCTTCTGGCCCCTGAGAAACAGTGTATTATAAACCCCCTGAGGACACACACTTACATTTACTTATTTTTCAAAGAACCAAACATCTATTTTCAACAGGAAGGAAGGACTCAAGCAGCTGCCCAGCATTTCTCAGTAGATCTGGGGGTTCAGCTGACGTGCCGCTGCAGGTGTAGGAGAAGGCCCACGATGAATCTAATTCACGTGCACAGCAGAACTCCCAGGCCGGGACACAGGAGAACAAGCCGGCTGCTGCTGCCTGCCACACTCGGAGGGACCCTGCTGCAGCTGACCCCACGCGGAGGGACCCTGCTGCAGCTGACCCCACACAGAGGGCCCTGCTACAGCTGACCCCACGCGGAGGGACCCTGCTGCAGCTGACCCCACTCGGAGGGGCCCTGCTGCAGCCCACCACACTTGGAGGGACCCTGCTACAGCTGACCCCACGCGGAAGGGCCCTGCTGCAGCTGACCCCACACAGAGGGCCCTGCTGCAGCTGACCCCACGCGGAGGGACCCTGCTGCAGCTGACCCCACGCGGAGGGACCCTGCTGCAGCCGGCCCCACACAGAGGGCCCTGCTACAGCTGACCCCACACAGAGGACCCTGCTGCAGCCCACCACACTTGGAGGGACCCTGCTACAGCTGACCCCACACAGAGGGCCCTGCTACAGCTGACCCCACGCGGAGGGACCCTGCTGCAGCTGACCCCACACAGAGGGCCCTGCTACAGCTGACCCCACACAGAGGGCCCTGCTGCAGCTGACCCCACACGGAGGGCCCTGCTGCAGCTGACCCCACACGGAGGGCCCTGCTGCAGCTG
>REGO01000124.1:1897814-1919138 GCA_010120015.1 Rhombomys opimus
AGAAAGAAAGAAAGAAAGAAAGAAAGAAAGAAAGAAAGAAAGAAAGAAAGAAAGAAAGAAAGAAAGAAAGAAAGAAAGAAAGAAAGAAAGAAAGAGAAAGAAAAAGTAAGAAAGAAGAATAGAAAAGAAAGCGCTTTGGATTTTGGGAAAAGAGCTCCCCCTGCTGGCAAATGCGTCACCATCACCGATAGCCTTAACACAGAGGTTGGTATCAGGACTTTCAGAGAGAGCTTGGCTAGTTTGTTAGTTGTCATTTTTTGTTCCTGTAGAGGAAATGCGATCATACAGTCTCGAATGTTACTTTACCGATTTTTAACCTTCACGTGTCAATAAAGTCCTGCTTTTTACCTTACAACCAACATTGATTAAAACAGGTGTTATGCAAACATTTTCTGAATTAGCTATGTAAACATAAAATATTGGCATAGAACACCTTTTCCAATAGTTTTAGTACTGTCAGTTTTTAAACAAGATTTTGTTTTTAGTTTTAGTTATATACATCTGGTGAGTGTCCACCACTTGTGAGCTGGTGCCTACAAAGGTCAGAAGACGGCCTCTTCCGCCTCCCCCAGTGTGTGCTGGAAACTGAAGTGGGGTCCTTGGGAGCAGCTCTCAACTTCTAAGCCATCTCCCTGTAGCTGACCCCTCTGAGGGCACTGTGTGTGTGACGGTCCCAAGCAAGCACTTTACTGACCAAAGAAGTGTCAGCTTCGTTGTCACCTATTTGTATGCCTGGTAAATAAGAAAGTTTTAAAAGGCCCAGAGGGCCCTGCTTCAACCAGAGGAACCATGGCCAGTGCTGGAAACCTAGTCATCTACCCGGAGCAAATGAGGTCATGGGTCTCAGAGGAGAGCTTAGAACAGGCTCTCTAAGCATCGCATTCCCTAACTACAGTATAAATATTTGTCCTTGTTCTCACAGACAAGGGTGCTTCTCCCTGCTCATCAAGGAGGCTTCTCTATGTAACAGAGAAAGAGCATCACCAAAACCCAAAATGAAACAAAGCAACAAACAACCGATGAAGATGCCGAGAACAGGAGCTCGGTGGAGCCAGTGAAGCCACCTACAGCCAGCTCCTGCGCCTCAGGCTCAGGGGTCACTGCGGGAGGGAGAGCGGGAAGACTGTAAGAGCCAGCGGAACAGGAAGTTTGCTGCGAGATTGTGTCTCCTAGAAGCACCAGAGTGGCTACAGCCGAGATGTCTCCTCATCACGGCTGCCTAAACAAGAACTAGACGACAACCCCTGTATCAGACATGCTAACATGGAAGGGAAGCTCCAGGGGCCTAACCTGAGAGAGAAAACTGTGCACAGCTAGGAATGCTGGGAGCAGGAGAGATGTCCTTCTCTAGGAAAGAGCACATCAGTGGGTTATCCAGTACCAAGTGGTCAGCCCTGACGTTTACGCACAGGAAATGTTATCAAGACCAAGCAGTCCAGCAGGTTGTGTGTGTGTGTGTGTGTGTATGTGTGTATGTGTGTGTATATATATATATATATATATATATATACATATATATATGTGCATATTTGTATATAGTATGTGTGTGTGTGTGCTTGAATGAGAATGGATCCCAATAGGCTCATGTTTGGAAACTTAGTCCCCAGTTGGTGAACTGTTTGGGAAGGATTAGGAGGAATTGCCTTGTTGGAGGAGGTGTGGCCTTGTTGGAGTCGATGTTCCAGTGTGCTCTGAGGTTTCAAAAGCCCAGGCCAGCCCAGCCTCTCTCTCTCTGTCTCTCTTAGAGAAAGCTTGAGGACTCTCCCGGGCTGAGGAAGAGACTCTTCCTGTGTCAGCTGAGGGTACTCAGTCCAGCACCCCTGAACCAAGCCTGCTCTGTGATGACCCTTGTGTGCCCCACCTCACACGGCTGTTAAAAATCATCCTACGGCCATACCTTGTTGGGTGATGATTGCATTTGGATAAAACAAAGTGAAATGGAGTCCCTAGGCTGGGCTCCATGCTATGTGGCTTGTGTCTACAAGAGGAGGAGGGTGGGATATGGACATGGACGCCCAGAAGAAAGACCACTCAAGCACACCGTGAGAAGCGGCGATTTGGAAGCCTACGTGAGAGGTCTCAGGAGTGGCCCTGCCCGTGCCTGCTGGCGGTCGACCTGACACGTCCAACCTCCAGAGTTGCGGCTGCATTGCTGTCTCACAACTTTAGAAACTAAATTCAGAAGCTATCAAGTCCACATGATGCATGTGAGAGCGTGAAGCCGAGAGAAAGGACTTGTAACACACACCTTCTAGGGAGTGGCCTGAGTGGAGCTGCTTATCTGGGGAAATCTGCAGCCTTAGAGGGGGCCACTCACGCCTGTAGTAACTATAAACGTTATAGCTGTGCAGCGTATTTCAGGCCGTAGCAAGCGCTAATGACTAGGGCATTCTCTGTTTTGCACGGGGGAACTGTCTGAGCTATCCTTGGGTCTAGAGGTGGCACAGAAAGACACCCTGGGGCACTGTTCCATGCAAGGTACTGCCACCACCACTTCCTGGCATTAAACTGTTGCTTATCTGTAAAAAGACTTAATCATTTTTAGAGGCTTTCAACATATTTGGTTATCATTCATACATCTAAAAGATATGTTTGGACAGACAAAGCGTTTCCTTGTTAAGAGATTTTCCATATATGGTATAAGGACTTGGGCGAGATCCATGGCAGGAGCTTTGAGCTGGTACAAGCTAATAAAACCTGAAGAAAAACTGACAGCAGCAAATGCAGCTGTGTGCTCCTCATTTCCAGCTCAGGCACGACCCAGAGCAACTCTTCACAGACTCCAGCGCCAGGCTTAAATACTTCCTTTTTGGTTGGCCCAAGGATGGAGTGTGGCTTTAACAGAGCATGTCACCCCAGCAACGTTCTGTCCCTTGGATAAAAACTACCCGGAGCAAAGTCCTGGACGCCAGGTTCATTCTTGTTTCTCATAAGCCTGAGTCACCTTCCAAGGTCCATTTTCCACTTATATTCTTTCTGCCTCCCATCTCCTTCCTCATGGCAGCTGCCAAGAACTTAAGAGCCTGTTTGGTTTCTTTTTCTACCTGATTCCAACAAATGTTTTTTAGTTTCCTTTTGAGTCCGTATTTTTTAAATAACAGGACCAAAAATTTGAAAGAGGAACTCTCTGTGGTGATAAAAGGAAGGGAAGGGAAGGGAAGGGAAGAGAAGGAAGGAAGGGAGGGAGGGAAAAGGGAGGGAGGGAAGGAGGGATAGAGGGAGGTAAGAAGAGAGGGAAAGAGGGAGGAACGGAGGGAAGAAGGGAGGCAGGAAAAGCCAGTGGTTGACTCTCTAGGAAAAAAAAAAACAAATGTGTGGGTGACGGCAGGGGCCTCTAACACAGCCCTGGTCAGGGCAGGACCCAGCAACTGTCAGCAGGTAGGTACAGAGCCTGCAGCGTGCTGTAGAACCTGCACCTCTCTGAAGGGGCGGGGCTTGGGAAGTTACTGGCCCCTAAGGCTCAGAGCAGGGGACAGCAGGGGACCAGCTAAGAAACGCAGCTTACTCTCCAGAGAGACCAGGCTTGAAGGTGTGAACTCAGAGCCAAATAGGTCTCCTTGCTCGTTAGAGCAAAGTAGTGTGTAAGTGTGGGGGACAGCCAGAAACGATGGTGGAGGCGGCTTGTGGGTTATTTCACGTTTGAACGATGGGGAAAGTGTACAGGTCGTCCATTTGTAGGCCTATCAGAATTAATTTCTTTTGTTTCTATCAAAATTTAGGGTTCGTTTGCACACTTCTTTGAAAATGTTTCATGGAAACAACAGTTTTTTACATGTATGTAATTTTGTTTGTGGACACAGGCAGGCAGCCCTCTGTCTCCTCATTTCCTCCCTCACCCTCGGCTCCTCTCTTCCCAGCCCCTCTCCACCTCCCCGGCCACTTTCAGGTCTTTGGCCTCTTTGTCGTCAAGGATCCTGTCATTTTGACAGCGCCAGCTACCAACACTGAGGCTCGGATGATCTGTGGGAAAGCTAACAGCGCCCTCCACCTCCCCTCTGCCAACATCCCTTTCAGTTAGACATGATTTAAGAAATAATAATAATAAAAACCAATTATCTATGCTTTGCAATCAAAATTAGTTTTGAGACCTCCATTTGGCTTTATTCAAGAAATGGCAGAAAGTGCCGGAGTCCAGAGTTCGCTGTTGTCTTGGGTGCTGTTGGGGAAACTGACGGAGGTAGGGAGCAGCTGGGGTAGGTTTCCTGGAGTGGTGCACACCCCAGCAAGGGAAACACAGAAACACGCGTTAGCTCGGCACTCCTTGAGCTCAGCGTGACCCCAACAAGCCAGACTTTATGTGAGGCAGAGTGCGGGTGTGGACGAGAGGAGGTGCTGCAGGACACAAACACTGGCTCCTCTCAGAAAGCCTGTGTTTTAGTGTCTCTGTGAGCTGTTTACCAAAGGAAAGGACGGCAGAGAATGTACTCATTACAGGGCTGTTTGAATGCCTAAAACTGACTCCAGTGTCTGAGGTGAACAACCTGTGTAAATAAAACTAAAATTACCTCAGGTTTCTGTCTGCAGTATTTTTTTTTCAACCCCCGTTGCTGTCCTAGTTTGGGGAAAGCTAGCATCAGCCAGGATCGCACAGCAGAGCCCACAGCCAACATGGACTCCATTCTCTCAGAGGCTCAGCTCCCCACACCTGTGTGCGATCCACTCCACCCGAGAAAACAGAATACTTAAACATTTTAATTTACTTCTGTTTATGTGTCTGTGCGTGTGTGGGAACAGGAGTGCAGGTGCCATGGAGGCCAGAGGGGCGTCAGACCCTTGGTAAGCACACTGAGCCACCTCCTTCATGCCCTGGATGCATTTTTTTAATATTTTGTCTTTGTTCTTTTCGACACATTCCATGCACAGATCATTGGGTCCTATCCCTGTGTTTGCCGCTGTCATGAGTGTCCGAGTTGCCACGTGTCACTGCAGTTTTGACTGTCCTTGCCAGAGTTATCCCTTTATTTACATGTCATTAATTCATTTTAGGACTGTACTGCCGATGAGGAACCATGGCACATGTCATGAAGAATCTGACGGAAGGAAGGGCTGAGCTGAGAAAAGCAGGGCATGTCAGAGAGACTGCAGAGAAGCTGGGTGGCTGGAGCGGAGCTTGCGGAGGCCAAATGGGATCCCGCCTGCGCAGGGTGGGCCTTTCCACATGAGGGCTTCTGGGCCATCTGGGAGATTTAGATTTTATTCTTAAGCAGTTGACTTATCTGAAGCTGGAGAGTGATAACACCATTCTATTTAGAGTGGGTAAAATAGAGCCAGGAGAGGTGGTTCTGTGGTTAAAGCGCTTGCTCTTACAGAGGACATGAGCTCAGTTCGAAGTGCCCACATCAGGAAGTTTACAACTTTCAGCTCCAGAGGATATGGCGCCCTCTTCTGGCCTCCGTAAGCACTACATGCACGTGAACATATACACATCCACTATAAACTAAACCCTGCATATACATACCTGATGGGTACCTTGGTTTTCCTGTAGGCTTTCTAGTAAGGGGAGCAGGGACTGTTTCTGACATGGACTCTGTTGCATGCTTTTCGATCCCTTGCCCCTGGTGCGGCTGCCTTGGCAGACCACCATGGAAGAGGATGAGCTCAGTTCTGATTGGACCTGAAGTGCTGGGGTTGGTAGGGGGTGGGGCCCTTTCCTGAGGGATAGGGGAGTGGGAGGAGGGAGAAGAAGGGAGGGTGGGACCAGGAAGAGAGGAGGATGGGAACTGTGAATAAAGTTAAAAGTTAAAAAAAAAAAAAAAGCCTAAATTTTTTTTTTTTATTTTCCAGACAGGGCCTCGCTGTGTAGCTCTGGCTGGCTGCAACTCTACACAGGCCAGACTACCTTTGAACTCACAGAGGTCTGCCTACCTCTCAAGTGCTGGGATTAGGGGCACATGCTACCATGACTAGTCCAACAAACAAACAAACAAACAAACAAACAAAAACCAAACTACTAAAAACTGAGTAAAACAAAAACAATTCAGGGCCTACAGAGAGGATGGAGGAAGGCTCTGGGGGCTGGAATATTCATCCAGGACACTCCCACACAGCCCTATGCTGGCACCAGAACACTTCTGCCCAGAGGAAGGCCATCCGTATGCTTCAAGTAGACCTGACTCTCCCTGTCGCACACCCTGGGGCCCTAGCTCTGTGTTACAGAAGTGCTCAATCAATCTCCTCTCCCACCCCAGCACACACAAGTCAGCTCTAATGACGTTTCCCTACACTCTTAGCCTCCGAGTTTGTGTCAGGTTTGGGGAAATGACTCCAGTTATTCTAATGAATATGCTTTTTGAGGTCTTCTGCCCGAACCCTCAGAGGGGAGGCCCTCTTTCCCTCTGGGATTGCTAGTGTTAAAGATCATCCAGGGCCTCTCTACCCCTACGCAGGGCCTCCTGACAAGGACAAGGACGGAGGGAGAAGGAGACAGAGTTCTGATTAAACTGCTTATGACTGGTTCACCCCTTGGCTCGATTTACAGGGGCATCAGACACCGCCTGCCTCCCCTCCTCAGCACACCTACATACATTCTTGTTCCAAGCATTGACCTGGCTTCTGATTAGAAAGGGCAAAACCTCATAGAGCCAACCTAAAGTGGAGTCAACTGGTCAGGGAGAGGGAGAGGGCCAATGGGAGCTGGAAGGAGCAAGAGAGAGCAATGAGATAAACGTGATCAAAAACCACACGTGGTGAAAGTGTCACAGCCGGGCCCATTGTTATGTATGATTAACATGAAAGAACAGACTGGGGTGAGTCTGCAGGTGTGGCAGAGCTCCTCTGTGAACTGTGACCTTGTGGAGGCCGCCAGCTAGTGACGCAGGAAGAGCTGTCACTTCAGCTCTCTGCTCTTGCAGACCCTCACTGAGGGATGAGGCTCCTGTGCCAGGGAGGGCCGGCTGCTTAACACCCACTCCTCCGAGTGAATCCACCCAAAACCCTCTCAGAAACACCTCAAGCGATGCTTGACCAAACATCTCATAGCCTGTGGTCCAGCTGGCAGAGAAAACCAACTCCCGCTCCCACCCTCAAGGGGGAAAGGTTAAACGCTCCCTCCGGGATAAACAAGTGTTTATAGAGACTATTCATCATTCCTCAAGAAGGAAGATTTGTCCATCATACCTCATTGGTATTTTTGTGTCTCCTACAACCTATATATTTTAAAATAGGAAGACCAACAATGATGAAGAGAATAAATATCCCTCCGGTGTATTTTTTATTTTAAGTAGCACGCGTATTTTTTAAAACTTCTGAGTTAGAAAACTTCTGAGTTACACCATACTGTGCAGAGTCTCCTATCTCCGGCCTCCCACTGTGTGCTTCGGCTTCCCTGCCCTCACGAGATAGATGCCATGTGCCTACTGTGTGCCGAGAGCGCGCTCAGCCTTGAGAAGGAGCATGAGCTGTCTTTGCTGTCCTGAGATGTGGGCTGGGTTTACATTATTATTTTCTTGGATCTTAGGCAAATTGGTTAAAAATTATTTAAGCTCTCGAAAACAAAGACAATGACGATAAATCAAAATATTTGTCTTCACTTTTCTTTTCAAAAATGTTTATTAGTTTTAAACTTGTGCCTGTGCGTGCATGGGCACGTGCGCTTGCACGCCTGCCCGAGTGGGTGTATGCTTCTGCACGGAATGCGGGCAGTTCCTGCAGAGGCCAGAAGGGGCGCTGAGCACCCGGAACCGGAAGGGGTGCACGCCGCCGTGTGGGTGCTGGGAACTGGATGGGGTTCGCCTGCAAGAGCAGTCAGGGCGCTTAACAGCTGATCCTATGTTCTAGCTTCATCTCATTCTTCAGAGTAAATAATGTGTTTGTGAGAAGAAATATAACTTTGTGTGTACTCAAAACATGTAACCGGGTGTGGTGGCACACGCCTGTCATCCCAGCACTCGGGGAGGCCGAGGCAGCTGGATCGCTGTGAGTTCAAGGCCAGCCTGGTCTACAAATCAAGTCTAGGACAGCCAGGGCTACACAGAGAAGCCCTGTCTTGAAACAAACAAACAATCATTTTTTTCATGTGTATTAACGAGTGTCTTGCCTGCACACATGCGCACACTGAAGCCATAAAAAGATGGTTGTAGGATCCCTGGAGGTGGAGTTACAGATGGTTGTGAGCTGCCCTGTGGGGGCGGGGGAGCAAACCTGACCCCTCTGGAAGGGCAGCCAGCTCTTAATGCCGAGCCCTCTCTCCAGGGCCTGGCACACAGGGTTCACACGGCCATACACACTCACCTGCGATTCAGTAACAATCCATACAGATATTACCAGCTCTAATGTTTATAGCTTCAGAAGTTAAAGTCCAGAACGGAGGAGGCTCAGCTGATAAAGCCACCTGCGGCCAAGCCTGGTGACCGGAGTTCAGCACCACAGCCCACACGGCGGGAGGAGAGAAAAGACTCCGGCTGCCCTCTGACCTCCACTTGTGCCGGGCACAGCAAGGCCCGCCTGTGTCAGTGTAATGAAGACATACGACCACACAAGCACACACAAGGCTGTGCTGGGTTCCGAGCACAGATCCGCCACGGTTTACAAAGAGCCCGCCCGTATTTAAGAGTCATTTTGAACACACCTAAAATGTCATTATATAAAACAGCAAAAGTTGAAAGGTGGGGTCTGCGTTTTTTCCAGCAGCTGGGGGAAGGAAGGTTTGGAGATGGATTCTGCTTTTTCATTCCTACATTTTGAGAGATTATCCCTGGCCTTAAGGAAATAATACAGCCCCCCTCCCCCCACCGAGTATTATAAGTCTCTGGTCTTATTTCCCAGCCTGCCTTTCATCGTGGCTATCATTTTGGGAGCATATACTAGTCACAGCATTAGTTGAGGGAGGGGTTCTGTTGAATGTCAGCAGTGTTATGATGGGAGAGGAGAGCTCCCAGGCGTGAGAGTGGGCAGGAACTCTGGAGATGGCTCAGTATGACAGCTTGTGGGCGTCCCATGACTGAAGAGTTTTACACAAACATCATGACAGAGAGAAAGTGGGCACCATCTCTGCATGAATCCATCGGCACAACATCTTCAAAGGCAGATTAGAAACAGATGAGAGAAACCGCTTATTTTATTTGGAAAATCAGATTCCCTTATGGGAGACCTGGGCCAACAAACGTCAAAACCTAGCTCCACTCGTTTCCTGGCTCAGTCTGAGGCTGTAGTGTGTGGCTTAAGGATGGTTCAAAAAGGGGTGTGTGTGCGTGTGTGTGTGTGTGAGAGAGAGAGAGAGAGAGAGACAGACAGACAGACAGACACACACACACACAGATGCAGATGCCATCAGGGGGCCAGAAGAGGGCATGGGACCCTCTGGAGCTGGCATTACGGGCAGTTGTGAGCAGGCAGTCCCTGTAGTGACAGAATGTCCAGATCTGTCCAACATGGCAGCCAGTGACAGTGTTGTGAGCGCTGGCGTTGAAAACAACCAAAGAGGATACAGTTGGAATTTGAAAACTCTTACAGAACACCCACATCTCCTAAAGTACAAGGCAATTATTCTGCTTTGGATTTTTTTCCAATGCTCTAGATAAAAGGGGCCAAATGCGGGGTGAAATAAGGCAGGACTCTCTTTGTGGAGGACGCTCTGAGAAACTGGTACAACAGGCCGCCATCCTGCAATCTACACATTCTTGTTTTCAGTTTACCCTGGTTACCCTGCTTGACAGTGCCAGCCATTTACTTCGTGAGTCCGCAAAGACCTGCTTCATTTGCGTGAAGGACTTACTATGAGTTAGCAGCAGTAGCGGGAGGACGCTTGATCCGGAAAGCTAACTAGGCAAGGCCTTCGGGCCCGCCAGCGGTGAGCTGAGTTGAGAGCTGAAGCTCAGCGCCAGCAGCGCCTGGCTGAGCGAGAGCGGCGCCCCGGGAAGTGGCCTCCTTTCCTTCGGCTGTCTGTCGCTGATCTACAGCCAGCGTCAGAGCATCCTCATCCCGGAACCCCAGCCGCTGTGGTGACTGGCCCGTGTGGGCTGAGAGCTGCATCATCCTCAGGAACCGGCCTGGCCTGGGCGATGGGCTCAGGGTGAGCGATTGTATCCCCTATAAAGCGGATCCTGTTCTTTCTAAGGCACACCGTGGACGTCGTGACCCAGATACGCCCCAAGAAGGCCTCCTCCAGGGCATCTCGACGCCCCAATAAAGCCTCCTGGGGGGCATCTCGGCGCGCAGGTGGCCGCACGCTCAGGCAAGCCACCAGGGGAAGCCGACGTGGAAACGCCCGTGTCTTAAGCTAGCCGCTGTGAACCTCTGCAAAGATTCATTTTTCCTTGCCAAGTATAACATTCACGTACCAAGCGGGATTGTAAAAGTTCACGTTTTCATGAAAATTCCGGTAATGTTTTTCCCCTCCTCCACCTTCCTCTCTGATCACCACTAGGGGGCACTGTTGGCAGTGAGATCAACAGGAAGGACGCAGAAAAACGGCCAATTCCTGGTTTCTTTTCTTCTGCTTCCTCTCTTTCTTCTTCTAATTCTTCTTCCTTCTTGTTCTTTTTCCTATTCTTGTTCTTCTTTCTCCACCTCCTTCTCCTCCTCTTCCTTCTTAACTTTAAGTTATTTTCTTTCCATAAGTGAATAAAACCTACTTACAGTTTACTTGGGCTTATATTTCCACTCACCACAGAATCTTCTGGACCTTTTGTGCATCACATTAATAAAAGAAATAAATCAGTGTAAAATCTGTTCCAGTTTCTCCCAAATACTTCCTTCCCCGAAACGCCACACACGCCCGCACATCCTGTCAGGAATCTTTCCAGCACTTGGAGGCACATTAGCTTTTTATTTCTGAAACAGTAAAACAATTTTATTTTCATACCTTCCTATGATCTGCTACCGGATCTCAGAGTGGCAGGGGACCTTTCCGGTATCTAGTTCAACTATTTGTTTCAACTCTCCATTCTACACACTGGTCACAGGCTGCCCAAACCTGAAAATGACAGAAAACGCCTCTGCATTTGGGGGAATAAAATGTTTACAGGAAAGTTGACACAAAGGTAAAAATCTGCTTGCTTCCCCTGCCCCCCCGTTTGTTGTGTCAAACAGAACGAGTTGTAAATAAGAGAAAGTAGACTAAGCTTCCTTGTGAGAAAAAAAAAGTAGGAGGTGGCGTGGTGGCCCTTGTTCTGCAGGGAAAGATCTGGTGGAAACCAAGGCCTGTGAGGACTCGGTGTCCTCCGGTCCTGTAACACAGTAGTGTCAGATCTGAGTCTGGGTGTTTCCTGAAGTGTCTGTTAGGAGTGTGCTGCGAGGGCTCTGCAGCTCTAAGCTTGACTGCTGTGTGTTAGGGACTCAGTCTGCAAAGGCTGATCAGCTGCTGAAACCTCAAAGACTGTGGAGAGGTTAGAATGTTGCAGGTCCAGAACCTAGTTACAGTTCTCTAGGTGACCTTTAGCTTGTAGCCAATCACCTGGCACCAGCTTGCCCCTGCCATGCGGGACCTAGTGTCCTCACTACAGACAAAACACTTCTGGAATGTGTTCCCTTAGCAAAACCCCAATTTTCTGCCAATGAATTGGCTGAGGGTAATCGGAGCATCTGAGGCCTGTGGCTGAGATTTCTCGGCTTCACTGTGACCCCTGCTTAGTGTATTTGGAAAGTGTCTTCATGTTACTGTAAAACTTCCTGTTACCCTGGAAGCTTCATGAAACGCCTTTCACACTGGAGCACGGGATTTGGGGTAACCTGAATCCCTGTTTCTTGGCCATGGTCACCCATATTTGGTTCCAGAATGAACTGCATCTTGATCTCTTTGAGGCGGGAGCTGGGTTTCGTGCTGACAGGACGACGGCTGTAATGAAGGTTTCTCCAGACAACACAGGTGAGTTTCGTCAGAAAGACCTCAGAGGTCTGTGGGCTGTGTCACCCATGGGAGGTGGTCCTGGTTGGCGGAGAAGGCAGGCTGAGCCAGCCAGCCAGCCAGCAGCACTCCTCTGTGGCCCTGATGCAGTCCCTGCCCTGGGCTCCTGCCTGGACTTCCTTGGTGATGGGCTGTGATCAGGATATGTCAGCTGGAATAAACTCTCTCCTCCCCAGGTTGCCTGTGTCTGGTGGTCCAGCACAGGAACAGAAACCCCAGTCAGCACTTCTTGGGTCGGTGAACAGAGTAGTGGAGATTTTGTTCTGGCGTCTGCACACACAGCAATGCTACTCTTTCATCCAGGCCCGCAGCTCGCTGCCTTCTGCAAACTGTCCCCTTCTACTCTAGCTTTTACAACTCTTTTTAAACATATGCTGGACATGGCGTGGAAACCCTTGGGAAGCAGCAAAAATGGATGTCTCTTTGTACAGGGCATACTTTCCCTGTCCCAGTGGAGAAGGTTGAAGGCCGTTCCCCTCAGTGCCACGGCAAAGTGCCTTGGCAGGAGGACGGTGGCGGCTGTGGGCTGTTTCCACTCCCACCTGTGCCTGTCTTTGTGATCCAATCACTCCAGGACTGTCTGTCCAACCCTGTGTCCCAGCTGCACCCGCTGCTCAGAACATAGCAGAGGGGTAAAAGGTCACGTTCTTGGCGGTGCCTCTGGATTCCAGCACAAGCCTCAAGCTCGTTGGCTACTCCTTCAGAAAAGCTTAATCCTTACACCTCAAGCAGCCAGCTCCATCAGGGAGGGAGAGGGGCTATTACATGCCTTTGCATTCACTAGGAAAACAAAAATGTGCTGTGTCACGGTGTGTCAGCAGGTAGCAGAGAGGAGAGGGGCTGTCTACTCAGTGTTCTGACCTGTGAACGTCGGGACAGTGTCTGAAATAACACTCCCTGACGGCCACCAGCCCAACACCAGGGGGCTTGGGCAGGAAGCTAACCTGAAATAACCACCAGCAGGTTCTGCGAAAGCCCAGGCCCAGAAGCGAGCCGGAGATGACAACCACAGCCGTGGCATGGGGCTTGGATAGAGAGCTAGCCTGAGATAACCAGATGGGTGCCACGCAGGCCTGGGGACAGGCCACGCCTGAGGTGACTCCTGCTAGAATGCACGAGTTGGGTATAGCTGCAGTTGGAAGCAGTTGTGAGCTGTGTGACACACTCACGGCTTTCCACAAGAGGAGGACAGTCTTCGCCGCTGGGCCACCTCCCAGACCCTGTCAGCAGTTTACTCTGCTGTTTTTTAACCTTAAAGTTGGAGCTGAGTCTGCTTACGGCTTCATCTCGCTCTTCATCCTTTTCCTCCTCTTCCCCAGAGTAAACACTGTTCTGAGCTTGTTTCTATTTTCCGTAGTTTACAAATCAGTGATTTGTAGTTGTATTTTCTGCACCTGGAATAGCATTGTGGGTACATACTCTTGGCTGGGATATGGACGTAGCAGTTACTCTGTGTAAATCTGGTCCAGTTGCTTCAGCAACACTGTTGCCACCGCCTGGACACTCCACGCTGTGTTCATCTGTCATCCACTGGTGACAAGTGAAGCTGTCTTTCATCTTTATTCAACCTTCCGTATTTACCTTTTCATCTTTATCCAAAAACAGAATAAGCTAGTCCTTGGGCTTTAGATCTGGGAAAAGCTAAGATAACATAAAAAGCCCTGGAAGGTCTTCACAGTCCCTGATTGTCTCTTAATGTTTAGCAGTGCATGATCACGGCAGAAACACGGAGCCTAGCTGAAACTGCTCAAAAGAGAGAGATTTCGTCAGAGGGGCTTCTCACGCTCTGCACTCCTTCCCACGCTACGAGGTCAAGAGAAGAACCATCGCTGTTCATAACTATTTCCAGGTGCTCCTATAGTTTTACGTGATGGCACTGAAGTATGTGTTTTAATAATACTTTCTTGGATCCATATCACAAAACGGCAGTGTGATGCATGGGGATGTCTAGGTAGCTCAGAAGCAGCGTTTTTCTTGCACGCACGAGGCCCTGTGTTCAACCACTAAAAAGAAAGCAAACCAAAAGCAGCACAGTGTCTGGCTCTCTGCCTCCTTCGGGTCTGGTCGTTTAGCTCAGCACTGGTGTGGTTTCCCTGCGGCTGGCTCTCCCGGAAGCAGCCGCTCTCCCTGCTTAAAGAGTGCAGTCCACTCTGCACATGGGGAGTCTCGGGAGCAGCGAGGCACGTCTGCTTGAGCTCGTGTGCACACTCACATGCATGCACACGTGTGCTTGCACACACTCTCACACACACTGTCTGTATTACAGTTCCAACAGGGATGAGAACAAGTCACGGCATTTGATTAGTGGATGGCAGCGATGAGTCACCAGGACCAAAACACTTTTCAAAGCTCTTGGCTGATGCTTAGATGCTCTGGCATGAGATACTGAGAGATGACGTTTTGGAAAACGGGAAGAAAACCATCCTGTCTTGCTGTGTCTCCCTGGAAGGTGTCTGCCAGCTGCCTGGAGGAGTATTTTCATCCCTGCACATACTGCTTCAAACACCCACTCCCATGCCACCGTCTGTGACAGGCAGGTTCCTGTGACTCATACTTCAAGGTCCATCTCAGGGAGCTTTCACTCAAGCACGGTTGCCAGGGCGGGACTGAGCGCCAGGGCTGGTTCCATCCTCAGGACTGCAGCCACTGTCCCTGCATTTCCCCTCTCCCCGCCCTCGGGGATGGGCCAGCTGGCACTCTCGCTGGGGTTCAGTCCTCTTTCATTCCTTTGTTCAATGGTGTGTTTTCATTTAAGAGGCCCTATGGGGCTCTCGTGTTTACGACAATTCATACTTAGTGATTTGCACTTGCTAGGAAGCAGAATACACGTTTGCCTTACTTTCTTGTTTTCCTTAATTCTCTGAACATCACCCAGGAAGCAAATGACGGGGTCATCTCCATAGAGGTATCACACTCGAGAGTACTAGGAGTTACGGTGTTCAAATGCCCAAGCTACACACCACGGTAGCCGGGCCGGAGCTCGCCGTGGGCACCAGCAGCCCACCGAGTGGTCAGTGGGATAGCAACATCACACACAGCGGAGGCCTGACTCCACTTTGATGAGCACAGGCTGCTGTCACGTGTCTCGGCAGAGTGCCGCCTGCCTTGCTGCTGGCCCAGGAGGAGATCAAAGCTCAAGGTACGGTTTCCAGCCAGGTGTGGTGGCACACACCTCCAGTTCTGGGACTCAGGAAGCTGAGGCAGGGGGTCAGAATTTGAAGCTAGCCGGAGCTAAATAGTGAGTTCTGGGTCAGCTTTAACTGCTTGTGTGAAATGCTGCTTCAAAAGATCCAAACCACCACAAAACCAAATATGGTTTCTTTGAATTATATCATATACACATTATTACAGTTAAAAAGAAAGAGAGAGCGAGAGAAAGAGAGAGAGAAGGAAAGAACCAACTGTAGCGGTTGAGGACATTCTGCAGTGAGCTTGTGGATGAGGACAATGAGCCCAAAGAGGTTGGCAACTTTTCTTGTCACAGGCTGCTCCAAGCTGGGGCTTGGAACTGTGCTCAGCTGACATCAGAGCTGCAGGCTTAGCCCTGAGCAGCATGGCTTCTGATTCTTTTCCCTTCAGAGAGGAGCCAAAGAGTAACTTTAGTAGCACTTGAAAATTTTATAGAGAAAAATAAAAACTGCCCTTAAAAGATACTGTCTCAGGAATTGGAGCTAGGCTCCAGTGAGCTACAGTTATGCCTGTTTGTGAAGAGGCAAGTCAGATACACAGTGACAAAACCCAAAACTTACTTAGTAGAAAGGGACAGTTGTGGATAAGGGGAGGTCACAGGGGCCTCAGAGAGCCCTTCGCCCCTGCACACGTCTCCTGCGCTTATCAAGCGCTCCTGCAGAAACAGCGCGAATTCTGGCTGCTCCACAGAAGGGGCCTGAAGCTGGAGGCTAGGATCGAGTCTCCCCTCCCCCTTGTTTCCCTTCATCGGTCTCGGTAGCGGCTCGAGACCCTTTCAATATGTGACTAGGAGTTCAGTTTAAAGAGATGGTTGCTGAAGCTGAGCAAGGTGAACCGGTGAGCATTTTCAGAGCAGGTGCCTTGTCTTGTCAGGCCACATCTGGAACAACTGGGGGAAATGAACCAAAGTTCAAGACTGTCTCCTCAGACCCACCCTCCTGTCTCAAGTTGTGGTTTCCTTCTGACAGACGGAGAGATGAGGTCACACAGACCTACCTACACACAAAAGGGAGAACAAAGCTCTCCTCTGACCTCTGCCATGGCATTCACACACACACACCCAGACACATGTACCACACCACACCACACCACACCACACACCACACACCACACCACATCATTTTTAATTAAAATTTATTTAATTTCCTGTGTGTGTATGTGCGTGAGCCATCAGTCTGTACGGGCACCATTCGAGTGCGCCATCCTCAGAGACTGAACGGCTGCTTCCTCTGACTGGATGGTTGTGAGCTGTGGGTCCTAGGAGGCGAACCCGGGTCCTCTGGAAGAGAAGCAAGTATCGTGAACTACCGAGTTCTCTTCCCAGCCCCTGGGTACATTTAACAGCAATTAACGTTGAAAGGGCAGGCTGGGCACAGAGGCCCCATGCCGGCCCGCTACCGTGCCAGGACACCGTGAAGGCCGCAGTCTTGTGAGCCAGCACGCCTTGATGGTGGCTGGGATGCCTCAGCACACCGCTGTTAGCCCATCGCTTGAGGAGGAGCCTACAGGAAATGCCGGCCTGGGACGGGGATGGCTTCAGCTGCCCCCTGAGCTCTGCTTACAGGTGCTGTGGTGAGCGCACTCCCCGTTTTCATCTACTGAGTCTTTGCAGTGTTCTCTCCGTGCCTGGAACCTCCTGTCCAAGGGGAAGGAAGCGGGGTGCAGTTCTGTAAAACTGGCTTCAGACTACAAGGTAACCCCCACGCGTGGCTGTGCGCTCCCTGGAAGCATTCTGCCCAGGACAAGGGAATAAGAATCAACAGGAAATTGATGGTGGCGGTGGGCTGCGCTGAGAAGAGGAAGCCTGGGAAAGAGCTAGATGGGACTGGAACCCTCGGACAACGTTGCCTGCCTCCAGTTCCTCTGAGGCACGCTTGGGACGTGCTGTTGAGGAATCCCTGTGTGGTTCTTCAGCACGTGTGTTGTGCGGCTGGTGTGGGGACGGTTAGCAGGACCGTTGGCTCTGTCCTCTTTAGAAAGGCTTTCGTTTCCAAGCAGCACCTGCTGCGGGTTAAGCAGCCCTCAGCTGCGAAAGGCTGATTTAGTGGCTCCCTGTACAAACACAGAGGTCTGAGTTGGCAAGGGCCTCTGTGGAACCTATGCCTTGTAGATCCTTGTTATTTTCTCGTGGCTCCAACACATGCATACAGACATGTGCAGAGATGGATGTTCTCTCTGCAAATCAGTCCCACAACCTCGCAGTCAGGATGAAGGCAAATGCTGAGAACTGCTGGGCCAGGCCCCGGATGGACACCAGCAGGGAACACGGAGGGTGTGTGGCTTTTGCTCTTTTGGAGTAGAAACCATAAGAGATGTCTTTTTGCCTTTTTAATACTTCTACTAAAACCCAAAGGATGCAGACAACAAAGCGAAGAAAACAAACCCATCTGTACTCACAGTGGAAGGCTAACCTCCACGAATAACTTTTATTAAGTAAATCTGTTGTACTTTTTAATCTTTGTCTCTTTAATGATGTACCCATTACTGATAATCGATCTAAGGCCACGAAACTATTTTGAGGTAGCCACCACCATGTAAACTTTAGTGGACAGGAAAGTACACAGAAAATAAACACACTCCGTGTACTTTAAACAAAGATATATATTTCCTGTGTGGGTGTCTTGCCTGCATGTGTGGATGGATACTGTGTGCATGCCACGCCTGCGGGGTTAGAAGAGGGCGTCTGCTGCCTTGAAACTGTAGGTACAGATGGCTTGAGCTGCCGGGTGGGTCCTGGGAACTGGACCCGGGTTCCTTTGCAAGAACAAGTGCTCGTAAGCACTGTCTTCCCAGCTGCTCAGCTACTTCTAGAAGTTGAATATACTTGTGTGTGTAACACAGCCAAGACTGTTTCTCTCCCGTCTTTACCTGGGCAACGAAGGTATTTGCCTTAAGGATCTGGTTTTGGGCTAGGGAGATAGAGTCGTTGGTAAGAGCTGGCCTCGCAAGCCTGAGGACCTGAGCTCGACTCCAGAACCTCAGAACTAACAAACAGAACGTGGCGCTTCTACCATCACAGCTGTGAAAGAAGTCTGCACACATCACAGGGAGAGGAGCTCACTCGTCGGCAGAGATCCAAGAGAAAGATGTGACTGGGGAGGACACGGATCGGGCTTCGCGAACGTTTAAAGTCTGATTAAGGAGGACGAGGTGGCAGAGAGGCGCTGAACCAGCGAGTGGGGAGCAGTCATAAGCAGGTCTCGTGCAAGAGCCATACTGTAGTGTGATAGTGTGACACAAAAGACAGGCTGTGTGTGTGAACCCTCATCTGCACAGAACCTCCCTCAACTCACCTTTCCGGACACACCCAGAGGCATCTCCTTGGTGACTCCAAATCTGGTCTAGCTGACAGTGAAGATGGACGTCAGAGTCCACAGAGCTATTCTGCCCCTTGTTCAGTGACAGCCCTCTCCACCCAACCAGCCTGGAATAAAGGATCTTAAGATCAAAAGGCTTGCAAAACCACCGTCACATCAGCTGTCGTCAAACCGCCTCCCTTGTCCTCTCTCAGTGGGGAGACCCGCACGGGGATAGGTGCCCGAAGCTTAGCACCGCCCAGGCCCCGGGCAGCTGTGTCATGACTGGTCTGCCTTTCCTGGAACAGAGTCTATGGCTCTCCAGAGGCGCCTGAGAGATGCTGTCATGGATCTGATTATGTTCCTTTGATTACGGGTCCCCTGGGCCTGGATATGGAGGCTTTCAGAGCTCAGTTCTCAATTATTAAAAGCATAGCAAGTGTGCAGAGAACATTTACAACCCGGGGGAGGGAGGCCTTTAAAAGCCACAGCTGTAACACACTATTTCTTTTTAAGCCCCATCGATGAGCTGAGCTAAAATACGAGCCCCCAGTGTGATAGCCCATTAGGGTGATGGAGAAGCCATTCGTTCGTCACATTTATAATGTGATCACGGCAGCCAGCTACACACTGCTAAGCATGAGCTGGGCTGGTCAGGCCGGCTGTTGGCTGAGATCAAAGCACAGCTGAGGTTCACTCCAATGTCTGCCAGAAGAAACAAATGAGAACCGGAGAACCGGCACAGAGGAGCCCCTGGGACCGGATCCCTCCCACACCCACAAAGAAAATCTTCTAGATGTGTTGTGGAGATGTGGGAGAGGGAGGGAAGAGCTGGCAGAGGCCAGATGGGGTTCAAGTAGAAAGTGCAATACCCAGGAGAACAAAAGATGGGCAGCTGTCATTCTGTCCTCAAGACTCCTGGCCTGGGACATCAGCAAGGGTGAGATGAGGGTGGGCGGGGTTTCCCAGAGCAGGCCGTGAGCTGGACCAGCTCAATCAGTGAATCCCTGAGCTCTGGATTTGACTGCAAGATCGAGCTTCCAAAAGAATAGGGAGGAGGTCAATTGAGGGAGGTTCCTTACCTCGGGGATACACACGCGCACGCACACACACACCTCCACGTCACACAAACACGTGAATAGAAGACCCCATGCTCATACCTGTCTGGAGCTATGTTTAATGGGGCGAAGCGGGCTTCTACCATGGGAACAAGTCATGGACTCTCTGGAGTGGCAGACCTGTGTTTCCACCACAAAAGCGTTTGTTTTTGAAATGATGTTAATTCTTCTATTATTTTTAAAGCGTTCGGTGATTCTGATTTTAAAAAGTAGACTGTTTGGCAGAATCTTTCCTTGGAGCAGCTGTGCTTCAACATGACCATATCCTGTGAGCAGCTTCAACATGACCATATCCTGTGAGCAGCTTCAACATGACCATATCCTGTGAGCAGCTTCAACATGGCCATATCCTGTGAGCAGCTTCAACATGACCATATCCTGTGACAATGACCCCTCTTTAGCATGCACGTCCTTCACGACCCGCTTTAGTCTCTCCTTTACCATTTGAACAGTGTGAGAAACTGTAAACGATCAGAGAGGTTTGAGAAAGTATCAAGAAAAGTCACACTCATAGATAAGCTTCCTTTGGTTCAGAAAAGAAATTTATAATGCAGAATTCCTCATTTAATTACAGTTTATAACCTGGATGATGTTTCCTTCCAGCCTTTGGAGGCTGAGGCATGAGGCTTGCCACAAACTTAAGGCCAACCTGGGTGACATATGGAGTTTCAGACCGGCCTGAGTTCAGCAGTGTGTCCTGTCTTAAAGAAACAAAACCCTTAGAGCAATTCATCGTATTTTGATAAGTGCATCTGATAGCAATTCATCGTATTTGATAACCGAATCCGTCCACTGTGCTTTGCTTCCGGCTTGTCTTTGTACGGCTGCCGTTGGTGGGTGGTTGTTAAGTGTGCAGCTTCCTCCCACAGCTTCCAAATTGTAGGTTATTTCGATGGATGGGTTCGGGCTAAGTTCTGCCTCACATTACAAAATGGCAATATGAAACAGGACAAGAAAATCGTGGCTTAAGGACAACAGAGCATCAGGAAAGCTGGGTGCTACCTGGCATTTTTAGCATTACAGAGCCAAGCCTTTTCACAGGGCTCAATGCAGTTGACAGTGACTGAGCTGATACTGTGTCACGTTACAAGCCAGAAGCAGAAGGGGGCAATGAGGAGGGCATGCCACTTCTGTCTGGGAAGGTTTCCCCAAAGCCATACTGGTGTGTGCACAGCAAAGCAGCGATTCTCTGGCTCCAGCCTGGCGTGGCAGTGAATTTTCTGAGGCTCATGTGGAAGCTAGGTTTTCAATCACTACATTATTTGGGGGTTCCTTAAAGCTCATACCTCCCTTCCAACCCCCAAACCCTAGGTAGGAGAAAAAGAAGCTTGTAAGGGAAAGGGGGCGTCACCCTCTTTTCTTCTTCCCATTGGGTAGGGTCATAGGATTGTTTTGGGGGCAATACCAATATCCGTCATTAGGAACTCCAGAAGTGCAGGTCACCAGCAAACCAGCAAGAGATCTCCTGCCTTCTCCAAGCCGCCACGCCTTCTTCCTCTGGACTGTCATATTTATACCCCTCAGAGTCCTCAGAATTCAATTAATTCCAGCTGGCAAAGACCACGTTCCCCATGAGGCAATTTACAGGTCTAAGATCCCCCCACTTGGGATTATAACAAAAACATGTTTACATACCATAAACCAAAACCTCCACAACAGGCTCAGGTCAGGGCTCCGGAGAGACCTGGTTAGATCCCTCCAAAGGGCAGAGGCTTGGGGAGGGAACATGTCCATCTCACAAAGTGGCCACACTTACTTTGTGCCTTGTTAGTCTTTAGATTGAAGACATTCATATTGTGTATGTGTGCGTGTGCGTGTGTGTGTGTGTGTATGTGTGCGTGTGTGTGTGTATGTGTGTGCGTGTGTGTGTGTATGTGTG
>REGO01000124.1:1920253-1936213 GCA_010120015.1 Rhombomys opimus
GTGTGTATGTGTGTGTGTGTGTGTGTGTGTGCGCGTGTGTGTGTGTATGTAGGCATGCGCACCTGAGTTCAGTGCCCTCAGAGGCCAGAAGATGACATTCCATCCCTTGAGCTGGAGTTCCAGGTGGCTGTGAGCCACCAACATGGCTGCTGGACTGGAGCCGAGTCCCCTGGCAGGACCCTCCAGCCTTTGGCCTCAGGTGAGGACGGAGCATCTTAGTCTCTGAGATATATCAGCAAGTCTTTCTACACGGACCTACCTGCTCCCAAAGAGCTCTGCACATTACTATTTTACCTCTTCAAGTGCTAAAGGATTCGCTGAAGCAAAATCTGATCCCTGGGGCTTGCCATTTTAAAGACACTTCTAGATGTCTGTGCTGTCTTTGGGCTTGGTGTTTGGGAACAGATTCTAAGATTCTGATGATTCAACAGCAGTGAAACAGCTTCAGAGTCACTTATCATCCAGGTTGTTTGCTGCTGAGCTAGGCGCACACGATATATGCGTGGCCTTTCAGTCCCCAGTGGGGAATCGTGCGAGACAGCTGAGGGAGACAGGGCTCTTGATCAGTGTTCTCAAGACTTCCAACCAAATCCTCCCTGAGGTCGTCTGGTCAGTAGGTGCATCTTCAGATCACAGACACATTAACTTTTCCTCTCCTTTCTCTACACACGTACTGTCTATCTGAAATATGCCGGTATAAATTTTATCATCAATGACCTATCACATGTATGCATGAAAGAGAAATAAATCTCTAGAGGCTTCTGCCTAGTCGGTCTTCGGTGAGGGGCTGGGAGATGGCTCAGAGGGTAAACGGTTTACTGTGTATAAGGGAATGAAGTCGGATCACCACTCATGTAAAAGCCAGGCACATGCAATGACATGTGTCTGAAACACCATTTCGAGAAGGGCAGATGCAGGGGCGCTCTGGCCAGACAACCTAGATCGAGGCCTAGTGAGAGACCTCACTTCAAAAGAGTAAGAGGCTCTTACAGGGCAGATGCTCAGCTTCTAGCTTCACACAAGTGAACAGCCCCCAGATTTGTACACAAGTACTCACACGCATGCAGCACACACACATGCATACACATGTTCTCACATGCATTCAACACAGATGTATATACATGTAGTCACATGCATGCAGCACACACATGTAATCACATGTATTCAGTGCACACACACACACACACACACACGCACACTCACATGGCCTCAGTGAAGCAGCAACTTTTGCTAAGTTTCCAGGAGGGTTTTCCCCGCCGTGGTGGACAATGGCTGACTGATGATGGTAAGCCAGTCTGTTTGGAAGGCAGCACAGGACGAAGATCAGGGTAGGATGGAGTCGACCAGGACCCAGCTCCTCACCCCCCACTCTGAGTGTCAGGCGGCGAAATCGCTGTCTTCAGCGTGTTTTGCCTCAGTTGTGAGGCCACTCGAGCAGAGTTCAACTAGAATCCACAGAGGCGAGCACGCTGTGACGAAGAGCTGCCTGTTGACCCCGGGACACAGCGCCTCTGCCCACCCCCCCAGTTAGCTTTACACTGCTCAGTGATTATAGTTTGGCATATTTTAGTAGCAGTTGAGACGATTACTCCTACAGTTCTAGGATGGTCAGCAGAGCTGGTGAGGAAGCAGAGACCTGGTTGAGGAGTTAACACAGTTATTCCTGTCACCCCGGAACACAGTTGCTTGTGTGGGTCCACTGTGCCGCTAATGGTTTGGGGTGTCCCTGCTCCCTTTCCCACAGAGGGGGTGTAGGCAGATGCCCTGCTGATGTCCCCAAGTGACTGAGCAAGAGGAGAGCCAGAAACAAGCTCTTCCTCTCCTCACAGGGAGGAACAAGAAATGGTTTTGATCATGTTTTCCATTTGTCAAGCCCCTCATCTTCAGAGCCAGGCCAGAGTGTTCTCTGGGCTCAGCCTCCAGGCACAGAGCTGGGCCGAGGTGCCTGTGCCCTCCTCCTCATTTAGAGGTGCAGACGTGGGGACAGCTGCTCACAAGTCATTGATTGTCCTTCCTCAACCGCATTCTGTGGCTCTGCGTCTGTTCCCAGGTGCTGTGGGCTGCAGAACACTGGGCACGTGTGCCCTGCCATCTGCCTCCCTTGGCAGGGCATCACTGCAGGGTTTCAAGCTGTGAGCATCTGTAAGATGACTGCCACACGACCACTGGCAGCCTTCCTCTTTCTTCTTTCTTTCTCTCTCTCTCTTTCTTTTTCTTTCTTTCTTTCTTTTCTTTCTTCCTCTCTCTCTCTCTCTCTCTCTCTCTCTCTCTTTTAATGTGTCTGAATCTCCCTTTTCATAGTCCAGTAAGAGGACAGTGAATTAGCACATATTCTGAAAATCATCTCTTGATGGGTACCATTAAACAGCATAAGTAAATAACTGAACGTGAAGACTGGAAATGTGCTTCACTTGTCACAAAGATGGACATCTGAGCTGCGTAGAGTTTCCTAACCTGTGACTCCTGGATTAGGACTGGAGTTAGTGGATCTTGTGGACCCACTGTAGTGCTCATGGTGACTGTCCACCTTCGGGGGTTAGTGGGCCACACTGCTGTGTCTGTGGTGATGCTTCCTGAGACAGAACTCTGGCCTAATGGATGAAACGATTTTTTGATGGATCCAGAATCAAATCACCTCTGGGAGGCAGATGTAGGAGGTGGGTTCTTGGGGCTGTGTCACCCCTGGCTCTAGCAGGCCTGAGCATGGCAAACAGCACCAACAGGCTTTGCCCTTAGTCTTCTTCCCCTTGCCACACCATAGACTATATTCCTAAAGCTAGCCACCAAGGTCTGTTCCCTGAAGCTCCCCCTGAAGCTGACCACCAATGTCCGGCTATCAAAGCACAAAGTCTTCCAATCACAAGCCCCCTTTTGGCTGCCCTAATTAACTTTCCAAATCAAAATTAACCAACCATCTTAACATGGGGTTTCCCCTTTTACCTTTATAAACTGTCATTTGCCTATGGGTCATGTCTGTGTCCTCTCTATCCAGAGGCAGTCCTTTGTCCCTCTGGGACAAATATTCCCTTCCCCCTCTTTCTCTGTCTGATTCTTATTCCCTGCCCTCCATCCCTCTGAGGGAAATAAATCTCCTTTGTGCTGAGAACTTGGTCTTGGTGTCCTGTGCTCACTCCCGTCCTTTCACGTCATTTCCTGTGTGTTTCTCCTTTTTGTTCTGTGTCTTTTAAGTGAAGCAACTTCTCTGTGACACACTCAGTGTTCTGTTCGAGAGCATGGGGACTATGGCTGAGCCACATTCTTCTTCCCTTGAGTTGTATCTGTTAACACAGTTTGGTCGGTGTGACAGAGAAGCAACATACTCACACATGAAGAGTAACTAAGAGGGAGGAATCGTTTCTGTACGGTTTCTGCTTTGCCAAGGTTTTATTAATCACCGTTTCTCCCATCACTTCAGCTCTGTGACGTGTACACACATTTAGGCTGCAGCCTTGATGCTGACACTGTGACAGGCATAGCTTCTGAACTAAGGCTGCAGCTAGTTTATAGGAATTGCTCATGCTGGGCTTTGAACATGTCAATCAAAATGGTTCTAGGGGTTACCAGTTTACCAAATGGTTTCTAAACGTTCTGACCTCCCATTTTCCTAACATTGGCACCAAATTAGCCTTTCCTTGGAATGTCTAAGTGTACCCCAGGTAACTCATTTAAAACGGGACATGGGACAGGAAGCAAGCCTGGCTTTCCCTCCTGGGACAGGCTGAGGCCTCTAATGTCTCTGCAGGCGACCTCGGCTTGGGGACTGCCTGGACACTGCTCCCCTCTGTGGAAGAGGAGCTGCGGATGCTCCCTGACACTCTGCTGTTTTTAAACCATGAAATGTCTTTCACCAGCGTGGTGGTCAGCACAGGCAGCCAGCGCAGCCGTGGTGGGGAGCAGACAGGGGTGAAGCAGAGATGGAAAACTCTGGAAATTGATGTGTCACGTTGGGGGCTGAAAGAAAATGGTAAGATTAGTGCAGAGACAGACGGGACCCATCACAAAGACGAGGCAGAAAATGCCCCACCAGCATGGGTAACCACCACGCTTTCCAGTGCCTTCAGTAAGGTTCCGCAGTGAGGAAGATTGAACATTTTCTCTCTGAGCTGTAGCTTCCCGACAACTCGTTTATGAAAACTAAGCCAGGACACTGTGCTTGTTGCTGATGAAAGAACCAGCGTCGTGACAACACGACCAAGGTCTCAGCACAGGGAGATATATTTGCCCCAGAGGGACAAAGGGCAGGGAATAAGAGACAAAGACAGGAGACAGAGGATAAGGGAGAAGGGGAAGAGAAAAAGGGAGAGGGGGGAAGGTATTTGTCCCGGAGGACAAAGGACCGACCGCTTCTGGATGGAAAGGAAACGGATGTGGCTTGTAGGAAAACGGTGGTTTCTAAAGGTGAAATGGGAAGCCGTGTTAGGATGGGGTGTTTACTTTTGATCGGGTGTGTTAATTAGGGCAGCCAGAAGGGGATTCTGATGGCTGGACCTTGCTGGTTAGCCTCGGGGAGGAAGTGGCCAGAGAAGGGAACAGAGCCTTGGTGGCCAGCCTTAGGAGTGTAATCTGTCTTTTAGCAAGGGGTGGGGTGGGAGGGAAAGGCAAAGCCTGTTGGCGCCATGTTTGCCACGCTCAGGTCTGCCCGAGCGCTTCAGCTGTCCATGTCTGAAGACGGGTCCTTGGCAGCTGTAGGGACAGCTACGTCGGTGTGGCTGTGTGGAGGAGTGAGGATGGAGGCTCCAGCTCAGGTCACAGAACTGACCACTGGTCCTCACTAGGAGTGCTTAGTCCAGAGTACAGGAGTACACGCTGACACCACTGCTGCTGATTGCGGGTTAACAGCCGGCGTTAGTGGAACTGGGCCCAATCGACAGCATCCCCCACTGGCAAGGCCTGAGGCCAGGGTCGGTGGTGTGCACCTGGAGACCTGTTCTACCCAGCTCTGTATGCTCTGTACGAAAATCCCCACAGTGTCCCAGAGGGTCAGGAAGCTCCTGACGGGTGAGTGGTCAGATGCGAAAAGTCCCAAAGCCTTCGCGGTGCTCCCGAGCCAGTGGCAAGTTCTGTTTCTGCAGGGTTCTGTGGCATGCCCGCCTATACAGCCTCTGTCCTTACAACCTCACAGCGCCCGCATCAGGCTCAATACTCGACAAGCCAACACAGAAGAGCTGTGCTAATGTGGGAATCAGGGACAGGAGCTTCATTCAGTGTGGCCGCGTGGGGAGGGCGCAGAGATCCGGCACCCTCCCCCAGAGTCCTTCAGAATCAACCCCACATGTTAGGTCGGGCCGGGTCGCGTCTGTCTAAGCAATTGTGGTCGGGAAGTTGCCCCGTTCACCACAGAGCCAGCCTTCTAGGGCTCCAGCCCCATCCTCTAAACCCGGAGTCTCTGAGCTGTGTGAAATCTCTCTCCCAGCCCCGCCCCCTCTGCTGATGCCCTTTCCCTCTCAGCGTGAGGTTCCCGAGAAGTTCCCCTCTCTCTGGGGTCCATTGCTTCAGCAGTCTGGTGGTCACACTGAGAGGCTGGTGTCTCTCCAGACTGTCTGCACTTCTTCCAGATCTCGGTCCTGCTTAAGAGCCCACCCCCCACCACCACACACACACACACACACACACACACAACACACACAGGGACTGCGCTTGCTCTCACGGAGAAATCCCATTAGCCGGCACCCAGGGGGAGAATAATCGTCAACCTATTGACTTGACAACACTGGAGGCCAGCTCCTAATCTTTGCAGTATTTTGTGATACTAAGACTCTCAGGAGCTGACTCCTTTGGGGGAGAATGCTTCTTCTAGGGGCTGGGGAGATGGCTCCCTGGGTTAGGCGCAGACTGCTTTTGCAGAGTTCAGTTCCAAGTCTGGGTCCCAGCACCCACGTCAGTCTGAGGTTCAGAGAATCTGACCTCTCTTCTGGCTTCCGAGGACATGCCTGCTCTCATGTGCACATAATTTCCCCCCGCCTAGAACTAAAGATAAGAATAAATCTAGAATTTGTCGCTCCAAGTCTCCCTTCTAAATGTGGTGCTGTTCTGCGTCCAGACAGGGCAGGGCAGTGAGATGGAGAATCTTAGAGCCCAGTGCTGGGGACACTGGCATTAGACTGAGGTTCCTGCCTGTTTGCTACCTACTGTCTGAGTGACTTCAGTGACACGCTCGGTGCTGATGGCCCCTTTGCCACACACTGGAGACAAAGGTGGTCTTGCCCACCTGCGGCCTCCAGTGAGATAATGAGAGGCTGGAACTCCACACAAGCACAGGGCACTGGGTCTCCCGGGACCACTCGTGGACAGCAGTAAGAAACAAAGCAGCCACCGGTTTACCTCTGAACAGACAATGCATCAGGAGCTGTCATTTGCTAACAGAAATGAAGGCAGCAGGTGGGGGCTGCGGAAAGACATGGCCAAACCTTTTAGAGGAGTCGCTTCAAACAGCAGAAAACTGCCAGGCCTGGCTCCTTTTCTGTTGCTGTGATTAGAATCCGTGGCCAGGACAATTACAAAATAAGTGTTTATTTGGACTCAGAGTTTCAGGAGGGTTAGTGTGTGTGTCCATCATGGTAAGAAGCATGGTGGTAGGCAGGCAGGCAGGCAGGCGGGCAGGCGGGCAGGCAGGCATGGGAGCCATAGCTGACAACCCACATCATGAGACACAACTATGAGGCAGGAAGAGCTAGGCTCAAAGCTGGTGACACAGTGCCTCCTCTGCTATCTGTGGACCAAGCTCCAAGCATGGGGCCTGTGGGGACCATTCTCATACACACCACTGCATTGTCTTGGCTGGGCTCTCCCTCAGTGGCAGGCACCGAAGCACCAAAGCAAGATGGAGCAGCTCCAACCGCAACTGCTCAAATGACGCCAAGGCAACTGGCTCAGAAGACACACTCCCGCCCTTCCCCCTAATGCCACTAGAAATGCCCGCACTGAGTGCCACGGTAGCTTCACCCAGCTCACGTGCTGCTCACACGGAAGAGACCATGCTGGTTTACATGCAGAGCCCTGACTGACGTCAGGGGCAGATTACTTGCCTTCAGACAGAGATGAAATGAAGATTGGGGCAGGTCATTTCCCATTCTCAGAAAGTTTATTATTTAACAAGAAGACGAAAGCCTGATGGATTCAGAAGTGACAGAAATGTCTGTCAGAGAATTGGAGAGCACAGAGAGGTGGCCAGGCCTTGTGCACGTTAGTTTCACTCAGGAGGCAGAGGCAGGTGGATCTTCATGAGCGGAGGCCAGAGTGTTTCACACAGTGAGTTCCAGGCCAGCCAAAGCCATGTCACCAGACCCTGTCTCTTAAACAATAAAATAAAGAAGAAAGGAAAAAAGAACAATCCATGTCCTGTGGTATTCCAATCACCTTATCACAAATGGAGACTGAGGCAGGAGGATTAATTTAAGTTTGAGGCCAGCTTTGGCTATAGTGAGACTGCAAACATTTATTGTAATTATTTGTGGTAATATTTTGATTTAGAGAAAGCAAGTCTACAATAACTACTTACTTTCACAAGTTGAGTCATTTCCTCTTTCCTTCTGACTTTGATTTCTTTTTCTTGGTCCCTAAAAATAAAAAGGGCAGGAGTTCAGGTCCACGTTCCAAGTGTCGGCTTTTCGCAGAAAAAAAAGTTTTTGTCTTGGATTTGAAGAAATCTGTGGTTTGGAGGCAGTGTTTAATGGAGACTTGAAGCAAGTAGCTAATAAACTATGTGAGGAAAACAGTTTTTGACTGTTGTGAAGTCCACATTTTCAGTGAATAACTTAAAAGGAGACATATTCAAAATATAGCCAGAACCAAGGAAAGAGTGAAGCCGGCAAGGCACAGGTGTGCCCACTCTTTTCAGCACTGCAGCTGGGCTGCGCACGCCGAACGCCCTGTCCACGAGCCACTGTCACCGAGCTGCATTCCCAGCCCTCTTCTTATGTGTCTAAGAGGTCGGGCTGAGTGGCTTCACACTATTTGCCTAGCCCAGGCTGGCTTCGAACTGGCGACTCTCCCGATCACCTTCCTGAGCAACATGCTTAAGCAGAGGGTTGTAGAATAACACGCCGCTTATAAAATTTTCCCAGTGATTTCTTCACTCACACTGCCACAGTGTGACAGTGATGGGGAGGGGTTTTGGGAGAGATGGCTGCACTTGCGTGGAACTCAGGTCCTATTTATAACGTTTACCTGCGCCAACACAGGAGTGGGAACTTAGTGAAGCCATGTACAAATGACTTCTGTGTCAGAGATGAGAGCACTTACTAAGCCTACGAAGTGAAAACGAGAAAGCAGAGCACTGAGCCGCCCGTGCTTTCACCGTCAGCACGCAGGCCGAGATGAGACAGCAGTTTAAGGCTGACTCCCACACACGCCCCGTGGACACTTCCCCTGCTTGAGCTACACAGCAAAAGCCTCAGAAAAGCAACCCCAGGTGACCCCAGGTCTCGGCTGTAGGTGTGACAGGGAGAGAGGCCCACACTTGTGCGGCCCGTGCTCAGGGGTGAGCTCCCCAGCGGTGGACGGTCCCGAGGCCAGCGGATCAGGGTTCTATTTGGCAGAATGCGACATAACCTTCCTGAGGTCCACGGGGCTGTGTCATGGCAAGGGGGTGATGTGTTTGCCACAAGCAGAGCACATGCAGAGGCTCAGACCTGGGAGAACACTGCTCGGACGTGACGTGGGCCTTGGACGCGTTTCATGTATGTCCTTGCGGTTTGGCTCACCCGAGCACCCCAAGAAACGCAGGGAGGCAGCTCCACAGCCTTTGATGGGAGCCCCCACCCTGCATTTGGTGATGGAGTCCGGGGGTATGACACAATGCCTTTGCTAAAGGACACCGGATGTTCTGAGTTCCCGAGACTGTACAGTTGTGCGAGGAAATGGGTCACTAACGGCATGGTTCTCCGTAAGCGGGGCCACCCTCGTCAGGAGAGAGCAGTTGCCAGCTCGAGTGTGGCGCAGCAGCGCTTTGAGGGGAAAGGTCATTTTATTAGGCTTCTGGGAGCCAGCAGGACGTGCTGTGATAAGGGTTCTCGGGTTGATGAGGGACGTGGACACACGGGCGCTGCTGCTCGCTGTGTGCAGTGCTGCCCACGTCACCGCCGGTCCCCTGATGGGAGCTCGTGCTCCTGTCCCACAGCAGATGTCGCCCCTTCCCGTATGAGTCATGGGTCATGCCGTATCACGTGCGTACACGGTTATGTCTGTCCTCGCCCACGCGTGTGCCGGTGGAGGCCAGAGGCTGCCCTCAGTTGTCTTTGCAATGTCTTTTCCCCCTCATCTTTTAAGCCAAGGTCTCTGAGTGATCCTGGGTCACTAGACTGCTCGGCTAGCCAGCCCTGGGGAATGAGGGCTATAGGCTTGTGCCACCGTACCTGCCTTGTCACAGGGGTGCCAGGGATCTGAGCTCAGGGCCTCGTGCTCACACAGCAAGCACTTCACTCTGAACTAAGCCATCTCCCCAGACACACACACTCACACACACACACACACACACACACACACATGACTAGTATTCTGGCAGCCATGGGAAAGTGATTGCAGGCATTGCCAGTTCCTAGCAAACTGTATAAATCAAGCAACAAGGAACGGAACAGATGCTGACCTGGACATTTCTATCCCTTCTATTTCTGAAGGGAAATTTCTATCAACCCTGCACTGGAAGCGATTTCCTATGGGAAAATACCTGGATCCCAAGACACACATGCCGGATCTGAGCTGTAAGGATCTGAGCTGTAAGGAGCCACGGCCCAGAGTCCGGTGTGAGCAATGGCCCCTGGGTGTGACCTTGGAGTAAAGGCCTTACACCAGTGAGACGTTAACAACAGGCCTCTGAGGCAGGAGAACTGTAGGAGCTCACAGCCTAGGACCCACAGAGAATTTCAGGGCACCCTGGGATACAGAGACAGTTCCTCAAAAATAAACACGTGCCCCAAACACACCGACCACAAGCTGGCTGCACGGCCCTTTGGACTGACTGGCTCAGCAACAGAAAGTCCCGGAACTGTGGGGTTGGTTCCCTGGGAACTGCAGCTGAGCGTAACCCCACACCCGTTCTGAGAGCCTTCCTTACAGCTTGGAGGAGGATCCCCCAAAGCGTTGTCACTGAAGCTGACTCTCCAACACAAACAGTGCTCAGAGGTAAGGACTGGAGGAAGTGAGTGGACTGAGAGGAATTCAATCTATATGGACCTGTGGGAGGTGGAGGCTGAGTGGAGGACAGAGGACAGAGGGTGGTGGACAGAGGACAGAGGATGGAGGATGAAGACTGGAAAATGGAGGACAGAGGACAGAGGGTAGAGGATAGAGGACTGAGGATGGAGGACGGAGGAGGGAGGATGGAGGGTGGTGGAGAGAGGATGGAGGATGGAGAATGAAGGATGGAGAGCCTTTGTGGTCACATCTCTCCATTCCCCTCTCTCCCTGACGGCTCCTTTTTGCTTTCTGGTTGCCATGAGGTGAACGGTTTTCTCACACCATACCTTCATCATGGTAAAAGGAGGGCAAACCATACAGGCCTACCTAGCCCATGAACCAAAATAATTACCCCCTTTGAACTATTTCTCTCAGGTATTTGTCACAGAGGAAAAAGCTGACCCAGTCTGGCATACGGGCCTGACATTTTTGATACTTAGCACACAAGCACCAGCCCCGTCTCCCAGTAATGCCGAGCTTTTGGCTTACCTGGGGCTGACTGAGGCTTGGGCTGTGCACCCGACCTGCTCACCAAAGTGTCCTGTGAGTTGATCAGAGAGCAGTAGGGGTGTGGAGGGGTGGACGGACTGTTACACCAAGGGCTCCGGGTGGGAAAAATGATTGGCGGGATTTCCGGTTCTCTGTAACAAGAGGAAGACCAACTTGAATTCTAAAGGAATTTTCTACAGTAGCATTAGCACTGGAGGCGAGCTAAAGGGAGCGCCTACTTAAAAAGCCAAAGGCGCTGCAGAGCTGGCTCCTCTGTTACCAGCACTGGCTGCTCTTCCCGAGGACCTGGCTTCAGTGTCCAGTGCCCACACAGGGGCTTTGAAGCACCAGATGGCCTCCTTAGCCTCTGCTGGCATTGCACATGGTATGCAGACAAGACCACCATACACGTAAGTCATATTAATATTTTTAAAAAGGAGTATATATTTTCTAGACCTTGGAGACAGAGCATTTATTGTGTCACAAGCATTTACTTAAAGAGGAACGGAATTCTGCAACTCTGTCCTCAGCTAGCTCAAGGATAAAATTCGCAGGCACGTGGAGAGAACGTCACCTTTCCACCTCTAACAGCAGGCATGTCAAGAGAAAGCTAGGGGCCCGGAGTCTCACGATCACCCACCCAGGATCTCTCCCTCCACAGCCTGTGCATGTGTGTGCTCGCTCTGTGGTGCGGACGTTCTGTGCTGGAGCCATGACTAATCCATGAACTGCTCCCCAGTCCCATGTGTTCAGTTACCGATGAGCAAAGGACTCAATGCATAAGCCAAAAGAAGCATCCTTTACCTGGAAAGGACGTGGACCTGCTCTAGGCCTGGAGAGAGGTCTTTCTTTGTTGGTTCTTGTTTCTCCTTACTGATGGAAGATGTAGCTGCTGTTGTCCACCCAAACATGTGGCTTTTCAGTGATGGAATCACCGCCGAACATCTCTCAAATTCAATATCCGTCTCCAGCTTCTCCCATGCTTGCTTCCAATGGATAGGCGTGTACCAGGCAATAGCCTAACGGAATGAAGAGGTCTCAGGGTGAAATATTGTTGGACTTGTACGGATTTACTGCTGTCACCTATTGCAATGTTACTGAGTTCTGGTTTCATGTTTTTGTTTGAGATAGGTTCCCACTCTGCAGTCCAGATTGGTCTAGATCTTGCTCCGCTGCCCAGGCTATTCTAGAAGTCATGGTGATCCTCCTGTTTCAGCCTCCAGAATGCTGGGATTAAAGGTGTGAACCTTCACACCTTACCAAGAATTTATTTTCAAAATAAATTTTATTGTGTTTTTAAGTTTCCAACATTAATTACAGAATGAATATGTATTTGTATATTTAACTATAATATATATTATATAATACATATATTTATTATATATATATAGTTGATATATTCTTGTGGAATGTATACAATTACCCTTGTTCATTCAAATGCTGATTTCTCTGGTTTCAATCCAGA
This sequence comes from Rhombomys opimus, assembly GCA_010120015.1. NCBI lineage: Eukaryota > Metazoa > Chordata > Mammalia > Rodentia > Muridae > Rhombomys > Rhombomys opimus. The sequence goes on from REGO01000124.1 coordinate 1,932,381, forward strand.
CATTGCATTGCGCTGTTTATTCTAAGCATCAATTGTCTCAAGTTTGTGTATGCTGAGCAATGGAGAAAATAGGGTGGGACATCCTGGTCCAGAAGGGAAGAGAAAGAAAGGAGTCGAGTCAGAGAGGAGAGATAGGCAAGAGAGAACTTGGAACCAGGAGAAGAAGTGAACCGGACCTAAGAGATGACTAAAAGCAAGTATAATGTGGGAAATCTGACTGGGAGGAAGCTATGGGGGCTTGGAGGCTTAGGATGTAGTAACTATCGCTCAGCATTGTGCTCTAGGTTAATTAAATAAAGCCTAGTCTCTGTGTGGTGATTTGGGTATACAGCTGGTTTAGGAATAATCACTTTAACTAAAAGATAAATCAATAGTAAATATTAATATTAAACAACTGTGTGTATATATATATATATATATATATATATATATATATATATATATCTGTGACAAGAGCAAGTGAAATTTACTTTTGAAAAATCCCAAATACAATGCCATTTAAATGCCTTTAGTCCCTGTGCCATGCATTAGATCTCTACATTTATTTATGCCACAGGTCTTCATTGGGTATATACCAACAGAGAGAGAGAGAGAGAGAGAGAGAGTTCTAGACCACAGTCAACTCTGCTGTGACTTTTGAACTAGCCCTCCTCTGAGCTCCCACAGTGCCGGAGGATCTTCTCTGGATCTGGATCTTAAACGCAAAGCAAAGACCTGGCATGTTGCAGACACAGTATGTGTCTATGACTCCAACGCGACTGACAGGCCCAGTTTTGAACACCCACAGACTCACAGCATATTAATGATGATGGTGTACTATCTTGTATTCTCAGGGAGCAAGCAGAATGATGGCTACCTACAAAACTGCAGGCAGAGCACACAACCCCGCTCATTTGACTGTACAGTGTCTGAGGCTGTATTGGCCATCAGCTATTGTCATAGTACAGACAAGGTGCCTCAAAGTGTGGCCCAAGTCATGCTTCAGGTTTTTGTTTGAAGGGAATCCATAACACCATCTGCCCTGTGCTCTATCACAAAGCAAATGCCACTGAGAACCAGACAGGGGAGATGGCTCTGAGACTTCCCCACAACGTGCAGATTGTCTTCCCCTGCTCAGTGGTGCAGCGGCAAAGCAGCTCCTGGGTCCTAGTGAAACCCTGCCTGCTTCATTCAGCCAGCAAACAGGGATGGGGGGGGGTTGCAGGACCTTTCATGCGATCGAAGGGTGAGGACTTGTTCCACTGACATAATAGGAGTGATTACCTTTCCTCCCTTCCTTCCTTCTTCCTTCCTTCTTCCTTCCTTCCTTCGTCCTTCCTTCCTTCTTCCTTCCTTTCTTCCTCCCTCCCTCCCTCTCTTCCTCCCTTCCTTCCTCTTTTTCTTTTCTTTCTTTTTCTTTCTTTTCTTCTTTCTCTTTCTTTTCTTTTTTCTTTTCTTTCTCTTTCTTTTCTTTTTTCTTCTTTCTTTCTCTTTCTTCCTTCCTTCCTTTCTTTTTCTTTCTTCCTTTCTTCCTTCCTTCCTTTCTTTCTTTCTTTCTTTCTTTCTTTCTTTCTTTCTTTCTTTCTTTCTTTCTTTCGCTGTGTGTTTTTATTAGGGTCTCATGTGGATATAGGCACTCCTTGGCTTTCTTATTAAGGGTTTATTTCCTAGCTGAAGAAAAATAGTCTTATTGCTCTTTATCACAGCTGGGTTTTTCCAATGGGATGTAGGCCAAAGGTGGGGTGGGAACTTTTCGAGGAGGCCTGAAGAGGAGATATAGTCTGTAACAAATGGTTTGAATATGAAATGTCACCTCCTCTTGTGCTTTGAACACTGGTCCTCACGTGATGGCATTATTTGTGAGGATGTTGAAACTTTGCCAGGTGCTCCCTGGCTGAACTTACCAAGGCCAGAGAAAGGGGGAGTCCTCCTTCCCTACCATCTGACCCCAGCCTATCAAGTCTCATCAGGGCTGACTGTATCATCTTCCCCTGTGGCCTGGGAAGACTGCTCCCCCCTCAGGGGTAGGTGACCAAAGAGCAGGCAACAGAGTCCATGTTTACCCCTTATCTTACTCAGGAACCCACATGGAGACTGAGCTTCCAATGGGCTACATCTCAGCAGGGGGTCTAGGTACTCTCCATGCACGGTCCTTGGTTGGTGCTTCAGTCTCTGTAGTCCCCCCTGGGCCCAGATTTGTTGGCTTAGTTGGTCTCCTTGTGGAGCTCCTGTCCCCTCCAGTTCTCTCTATTCCCTCCTTCTTCCATAAGATTCCTTGCACTCTGCCCAAAGTCTGGCTGTGAGTCTCACTATCTGCTTCTACCCCCTGCTGAGAAGAGTCTTTCAGAGGCCCTCTGTGGTAGGTCCCTGTGCAATTCAGTCTCTTTTACAGCTTCCGGTGTCTATCCTGTTTGCCCTTCTGAGTGAGATTCAAGCATCCTCCCTAGGCTCCTCCTTGTTGTTTGGCTTCTTTAGGTCTATAGATTTTAGCATGGTTATCCTATATTATATGTCTAGTATCCACTTATAAGTGAGTTTATATCACGTGTGTCTTTCTGCTTCTGGCATACCTCACCCAGGATGATCTTTTATAGTTCTACCCATTTGCCTGCAAATTTCATGATTTCCTTGTTTTTAATTGTTGAGTAGTATTCCCTTGTGTACCACAATTTCTGTATCCATTCCTCCACTGAAGGACATCTGGGTTGTTTCCAGATTCTGGCTACTACAAATAGAGCTGCTATGAACAATAGCTGAGCAAATGTCCTGGTCGTACGGTGTATGTCTTTCGGGTATATGCCTAGGAGTGGTGGAGCTGGGTCTTGAGGTATGGCTATCCCCAATTTTCTGAGAAATCACCAGGTTGAGTTTCAAAGTGGTTGTACACATTTGCACTCCCACCACCAATGGAGGAGAGTTCCCCTTTCTCCACATCCTCTCCAGCATGTGTTGTCGCTTGAGTTTTTTATCTTAGCCATTCTGATGGGTGTAAGATGGAATCTCAGAGTTGTTTTGATTTCCCTGATGACTAAGGACAATGAGCATTTCTTTAAGTGTTTCTCTGCCATTCGATATTTCTGTTGAAAATTCCCTGTTTGGCTCTGTACCTCATTTTTAAAATGGGTTATTTAGCTTATGTCAAGCTACAAAGCCACCCAAGACAAATGCATAATAATGCACTAAGTAAAGGAGGGAAAGGAGTCTCTATAGGACCAAGGTTGTGTCTGAAGGGCGTGGGGCTTGAGGGGACAAATGACAGACATTAATACATTAAGTTTGGCTCCTGGTCCCATGGGGTTTCAGTCTGTTGTAGCAGGCAAGCCGTGACAGAGCAGCTCCAAGGTGACAGGAGGGTTTGGCAGAGCTCCTCACGCTGTGGACAGAAAGACATGTACAAGGAAGGAGCCTCCTGCCTTCCCTGCTTCCTCCAGAGAGGAACCACACCCAAAGGCTCAGAACCCTCCAAAGGCGGCCCCTGGTGGGGCCTGGGAAGCTGTCCTGGCTCTCCACATTCCAACCCTCAGTCCACACCTGGGTTTTGCTGATAATGTCTCAGGAGCCTGAGTAAATCGCTCGGATTACAGACCCTGATTTTTCCATCACTGGAAATTATCAGAAGTATTATAAAATTCCGTTTAATCAGTAAAGACTTGGAAGGCTGCGTAAAATGTATCCAGTGAGAGCCCCAAATGCATCAGCTGGCCGGGGAAGACCATGGGGGAGACTGCAGCTCTTCCAGCCTTGGCTGCCGGCGCCCGCCTGTGACTCACAGCCATCTGTAACCCCAACTCTAGACACCTCTTCTTCCCTCTGTGGGCGTGTATGCATGCACACACATACCCCACACTGCACAC
>REGO01000124.1:1948747-2040769 GCA_010120015.1 Rhombomys opimus
GCTAACCCCTGGAGCACAGCATGCTAACCCCTGGAGCACCACATGCTAACCCTGGAGCACAGCATGTTAACCCCTGGAGCACCACATGCTAACCCTGGAACACTGCATGCTAACCCCTGGAGCACCGCATGCTTAAACCCTCCATGAGCGGGGAATGTTTAGTTTAAATAAATAGAATAACACATTAGAGACTGTGGCAAAATTTCAAGTGGCCTAATATATGTGTTGAAAGAAGGATTTGAAGACGAAATGGTCATTTTTTTTTTTTTTTAATTTAGGCTCAACAATAGTAAGTATAAAAAGATCTGAAGCTGCATCAAAGCACATCATACCTCACCGAACCTCACCAAAGTGGTGGCGGGGCTGGGAAGGCGGCGCAGATGGTAAAGCAACTACTCCACCGGGTAGGGCCCTGAGCCCAACCCCAGAGCCTACATAGAGAGCCAGGCAGCGGTGCACGTTTGTAATCCCAGCACTGGAGAGGCCAAGACGGACAGAGCCTGCGACTCTCTGGCCGGGCCCCCAGGCTTCATCACGGACCGCAGGACAAAGAGGCACCGCCTGTGCTTTGCACTCACGTGGAACTGTCAACAGCAGCAGATGCCCACGTCCCCAGGGGCTCCGACTCATGGTCTGAAGCACAGCCAGGACAGTGAGAGCACGCAGGCTCACACTGCACGCTGGGAGCCGTGCTCTAAGATGCTCCCACAGACTCCACATTCGCACAGCTAAACCAGTTTGTCTTTGAAGCCCGTCTACACACGGCTCCTTCCCAGTGTCTTCCCAGACTGCCCCAGGTTGGAAGCGCTCTCTCAGGTCTGGGCATTCCACTTGTCTCTCAGACACAGCCTACAGGCTTTCCCCGACCTGAACGTGCTCAGCAGTGATGCTGATGGTGCAGCTGTGAAAGTGCTTAGCACGCACGCGTGAAGACCCGAGTTGCTCCTGGAGCCTATGTGGAAAAGCCTGGGGTCGAGGCACGCACGTGGAATTCCACCAGTGGGGAGGTGGAGAGAGCCAGCCCTGGGGCTCACTGACCAGCTCCCCAAGCTTCCTTGGGAGCTCCAAGCCAATGAGAAATCCTGTCTTCAAAACCAAGTTGGATGGCTCCCCTGAAACACCAAACCCTCCACATACACAGGTGAGAGGGTACTAACACACACACACACAGACACACACAGACACACACAGAGACACACACAGACACACTCAGACACACCGACACACACAGAGTTGTATCTGGAAGTACCGAAAGGTCTCTCCTACCCCTTGCGGTAATCAGCACTGTGTTACTGTAGACACTGAGCGACTCTGACAGTGTTTCGAGGTGGCAGAACAAACGCTTGGGTGTTCTCCGTTAACCACTAAACGGCACACAGGGCCTGAGAGGTTGGGAACACGGCTAAGAACCGCACACCCACCTCTCCTTACCTCCTCCCTTCAGCCTCGCACACCTGTCTGCCTGCCCGTGTGTGCTCTGAGCTCAGGCTGCTCACAGTGAGAGCTGGGAAAACAGACTGTGTGAGCTTTAGTCCTAATGACAACTCTCTTCCTGAGCGAATCCTGTCACAGAAAGTGATGGCCACAAATGTAGATCATTGGGGCAAAATTCATTTTTCTTTTGTCCTGTCTTTAACCCGGTGGCCTAAGAGAAGAAAGAGGTTAAATCCATCTGAATGGCTAGCTACTGATAAGTGGCCGGCGTGTGAGTAGTTGTGCTGACAGTCTGTGTGGACTGTGCTTCCTAGTTTTCTCTAGCATCTTTGGAAAATTCACAACCCTTGTTTGGTGCCGTTGTTTCTAACTGCTCAGAGCATGCGTGGTTGTAGTTCAGGGAATTTCTCTAGGTTTTCGGTAATGGCGGTTCAGACCTGTGCTGTCCTGACCTATGACCTCAACAGAAGATAAGTTTTCCAAGTGTGTACCTGGATGTGAACTGGCCGACCTCCTCCAGGATCACAGAAAGGTGTTTGTTCACATTGTCGGTCTGGGACGGACGTGGCGTGAGCTTCTTTGATTCTTGAAACAAAGAAAGGAAGTAATCCTCGCCATCTCCCAGAACAAATGTGTCGGAGTCGGAGTTCACCTGGCACTGCTCCTTCATCAGAGGAGTGGTGGTTACGCCTTGTAAAGGAATGAGACAGTCGGGGAGAGAGACATATGGACAGCTGTCACGGAACTCAAAGGCTATTCGCTCCACTCCTGTGTCCACAGAGCCATGCTTCCTGACAGGCTTTCCTGCCCCTGCCAAACTCAGTGGGAAGGCAAATGCTGGTGAGGGTCTCTAACAGCCTTGAGGGGTACCATCCGTGTCACCCCCACTTCCTAGAGGTTACCAAGCTGTCTTAAAGGTTCAGGCGTAGCATGAGGCTCAGGTGGTCTGTATGGCTACCTCGGCTCTGGCATCCTCGGGGAATTTGTATTCTTGGTTTGTTCCCTATCATGAGCACGAGTGGGGGTGTAGCTGACTTTCCCTATAGTAGAAACCATCAGCAGTTGTGAGATAAACATTAAACCTGTCAAATTTGGGCATTATATATACAAATATACTATTATTATTTTAGTTAATACTTGCTGCACTTCCCAAATTAGAAATCCTGCCTTGTGTAATATTACCTTCTGCAAGAGATAGTAAGAACGAGAGGAAATGAGGGTGTGGTGTTTAGTTGGCACTGAGAAAATGACAGCTAGCGGTTATAGAATGAGGGTTTTTCCTCACGTGACCCGGGGCTAAGAATCAGCAGATCCTAAAAGCAACCCAGATTTACAGTCTGGTCTCTTTAACAAAACCAGAGAAAGGTGACTATATATAGGATTAAGTCCTAGCTTTCTGCTATAGTGACAGCGCTATGCCTGGGGCCTCAGGCACACTAACACCTTGATCACCAAGCCACATCAATAGTCCTGATGACTAAAGAGGTTCCTCCAAGGAGCCTAGGGAGATAGCTCAGCAGTTAGGAGCACTGTCTGCTTAACATGGTGGCTCAGGACCATCTCTACTGGGATCTGATGCCCTCTCCTGGCACGTAGGTGCATATGCAGACAGAGCACTCATACAGAAAATGAATAAATTAAAAAAAAGAGAGAGAGGTTCCTCCAAGGCTTTTGCTGAGAAGAAACATCCCTAGGAAAGAGTGCTTGTGCTCTCAAAGGAAAGGAGGCATTAACCAAGCTTGTTTTTAGTTCATGAGAATTGCAGAAGGGTGCCATATGTCCCAGCGTGCAACAGGCCTGAATCTGCAGGACAATCTGTGGTAACACGGAAGAGCTGCACCCCAGTCTTCTCTTGCCACGTAGGGTGAGGTCGCCATGCTTAGTTTCCCTGCGTTATCAGGAGCTTCTAGTTTAACCAAACGCAGAGCAAACACAATGGCCTGTAGTACCAGGAGATGGGAAATCATTCCTTCTTAGACCTAAAGTTCGTGTTTGCATATGGAACGCTGCATGCACTGGTCTTGGCAAAGGCTGTTAAGAACTTAGCAAGTATCTTTGGACAATTCATCTGAGTCACAGCCACAATGACACACACTGCAATGACCATGAGAGTCACACACAACTGCATGACATCATATTGAAGCCTAGGGAAATGCCAGAAATCACAGAACACAGATGAGAACTAGCCAGGCTGTCAACCTCCGCAGGGTGGAGGGAGGGAGGCGCTCGGGAGTCAGGGACACACAGGTCAAATGTAGATTGTTCTAGAAAGAGCTAACAGGCAGGCTAAGGGCTGACGTGATTTCCTGTGATCCTAACATGTTGGCTACGTGCTGGATCCCCGCATAATCTCTCATGCCTAGCAGAGCCCCGGGAAGCTAGTGGTTTGCTCCTCGCTCTGCGGCTGTAGAACATCAGAGCCAGGGCTGCTGAGTTCCTTCTTTCCTCACTCTGTGGAGGGCAGGAAAGAGCTGCTTCTGAGCTTGCTGGGACTGTCACCTATTCATGGCAGGAGCCTCATGCGGCTCAGCACCCTGTGACACCACTGTGTACCACCCGGTTTCTCCTCCTCCGAATTCAGCTTGATGTTCCCCTCTCAGCTAGTTCATCTCCTGTGCAACTTCCTCCTCTGGCGTCTATTCTGTGTGTGAGCCTTGACCTGAAGGCACAAGAGAAGATCCTGCTTATCTTTGCATCAGTATTCTGCCCAGGGTCCTTCCTGCTCCACACTGGACACTCTCTAGCCATCACTGTAGCCTACACAAACAGTGAAGACACTGCTCAGTCCTCACGGCATCGGTCATCACAGAAATCCTTGGAATTATATACGCTGGCAATTTTAGTTCTCAATTCTAGAACATGCTAACAACGGCTCCACAAACACCATGCTGGCTCCTAGCATCTTAATCTTTCAAACAGCATCCAGTGTGTGTGTGTGTGGGGGGGGGGGGAGGGCGTCCTAAGGGAATTCACAGTGCAAGTTTCAGCTCTCTTGCAATTCTAGAACACGCTAATGGTGGACCCCAGGAGCCGTCACGGTAGCTGCAGAAGTCCTCCACCTGCGTTTACATGTGTGTTCCGGATCTGACACTTCTGATGTGGAGTCGTAGACGGCTGAGCACAGCCAGCCTACCCTGGTGTCTGTCCTGCGTGTGACAGACACCAAGGAACAAACATCACTGGGCCACATCCAACACCCCAGGGAAGGAGGTCAACAAAGGGCCCGCCGGGGCTCACGCTGCGGGAACACCTCAGGTGCTCGCTACGTACAAGGCTTTTCCAGGCTGAGGTCTCCCGGCGAGCAGCTCAGGAGGGTAGATTTAGAAATCGGTGGTCCTAAGGGTGACGAGGTGTGACTAGTGATATGGCAGGTGCTGAGAGGCAGTTCTTGGGAAAGTGACCGTGACAGTAGTGTCACCGAGCTGTCTGAATCCATTATCGTGGGGGTAAAATGGACTGAAGTTTGCTTCTTTTCTGAACTCAGAATCTCAGATTTCTCTTCTCTCCTGTGTGCAAAACAATAATGACCAATATGAGAACCAAGACATCTGAGGACAGGAGGCACAAGGTAGTGCTCAGAGTTCTGAAAAGTGTGTTACACCTCTACCGGGGAACCCAGCACCCCCAAACTCCGCTTCCAACTATGCAAACAAACGTGTTAGCTTGTCTGATTGTGTATTTCATTTTTAACTGAAAGATCAGCAGATTCTATTGCTGGTGGTTTTGAAAATGAAGAATCTATAATAATCGGTATAATGCCTGCAATCAGGGATTTCAGTATTTTTTCTTAGCTTTTTTTTTTTATTATTTTTCTATTTTTTGAGACAGGGTTTCTCTGTTTAACCTTGGCTGTCCTGGACTCACTTTGTAGACCAGGCTAGCTTTGAACTCACAGCCTTTCCCCTGCCTCTGCCTCCCTGAGTGCTGGGATTACAGGTGTGTGCCACCATACCCAGCCCCTTCTTAGCTCATTAATACATTTCTTTTGCTCAAATCAGGATATGAATATTTCTCTTTCCATGAGTGAATGAAGGACATTCGCGCCTGTCCACTGATATGGCCTCTTCCTTGAATTCCTGTAGCTGCTAAACTAACTTTCTAATACTGACAAGATTATTGGGATAATAATTGATTCCTAATAACACTTCCATTGGTTTCTCATGGAGACCAGGAAAGAGGGAAGAATGATAATTTTCAAGTACCACTGTAAAAAGTGACTTTTTTTTTTTTTTAGGAAAATGTTTTTAAAGCATCCATTAAGCCTCAAACAAATTTGAATGAGGTCCCTAGACTTGTTCACAAGCTGGTGTTCTCATGATTGATCTCAGAACAATGCACACTGCCCAAATTAACCTGGAGGCACCACCTGCCCAGGAATCAGCTCTCCTCCTGGAATGCTGGGAATCGCAGTTCTTGGGAAATAGCAAACTATCATAGGAGACTGTGCTATAGGTTTGTCCTTATTAGATCCACACAACACGTGGCTAGAGGCCATTCCAGCTGGGAAATTCCATGGAATGGTCCTAACCGAAGCCCATCTCCTGATTAGTATTTAATATTTAATAGAGCTTGCTTTAAATTTGAACCAAAATGGTGGAGTTGGCTTTCCTGGCAAATTTCAGGATTAACACAGATTTATGATAGACTCCACATCAACACCCTTCCAGTGGTCTCAGAGAAACTGCTGTGTGTGTGATGATTAAATTGGAACAAAATCGGATGGGTCCAAACCCTTTAATTGCTCTATAAATCCGGATTTATGGCCTGTTCAGCCGTCTCCACGCCACAGCCATGTGTCAAGAGGATTTACTGAGACTTCAGGAAATGACTTCTTTGCTTCCCAGCTTCCTTCCCTCTTGGTCCATTTTTCTGAGCACTTACATCATGCCTAATCTTGGGTGAAACAAGATTGGTGTGAGAGAGGCCTAGGAGAAGGCACACCTCTGCATGTGTGTACCGGAGAGTTTCTAGAGGTGGCCAGGTGAGAGGGTGATGGAGTCACAATCAGGAAACTGGGGAGAGGTAGGGAAACTTGGGAAGGCGGGCCAGCCTGGAGGGAGCGGGTCATGACGTCAGGGCTTGGGTTTATGTCTCCTTCTAGCCTCCTTCCAGCTCCGCTCGGCTTCCACAGCCCCATTCTTCGTCCACGCCGTTTCAGCCCCGCCACGGCTGACACCTCCGCGGCTGTGAGCTGAACTGCAGGGCTCATCCTCCCCCGCGGCTCTGCAGGATCTGTCGCGGCGGTGGCGGCACGCTTTCTGAGACTGTTAGAGACAGATCCGGGTGGGTTTCTCTGCTGTGGTTTCTATGGGAACCAGGGCCTGACTCCCTGCTCTGCGCACTCCTGCCCGGGAAGCCTGCAGAGCTCGCAGCCAGCAGCAGGTGTCGCTAAGTGCGCCGCTCGGAAAGCACAACCCACACGGTAACGACGTGCAGAGATGGCCTTGGCCTTCAGATTTGCTCGGTGCTCAGCAAGCCTGAGCGGCCAGCGAGGGCGCTGCGAGCACTCACACCCCTCTGTGGGAGGACTCTCCGGATTATGGCAGGGGCGCACTGTCTGAGTGTGTCCAGCCAGAGACAGGGTCCCACGCGGCGGGGGAACTTCTCCCTCCTGCATCTGGATTTCACTGTGCACTGGCTCCGTCTTCTCAGCACGCTCATTTTGTGAGCTCTCAAAAAATTTTTCCTTCAGGAAAACAACACCCCTTCCAAACCCATCTACGTCCAGCGTAAAGGTTCCCAACAAGCCCACACTTAGCTGGAGCAGAGGGACTTGGCCCAGGGACACAGGGCGTCTTCCTCTCGTTGTTAAAAGGAGTCTCATGGTCGCACACACATCGTGGGAGGAGACTGAGGATTCCAGGACTTGACCCTCAAGGTGCAGCCGGCCATATGCGCCCTAGGCTCACCTACCCTGGACTCTTGGAAGATGGCGTCTCCCCAGCTCCTCCTCGTGTTCTCCCATCTCTGTGTTAGCAGATGCTAACCCAGGAGTAACCAGCTCAGGCCGCGTTCGGGGTAACTGCAGCAATGCTGCTTTGGAGACACTGACAATTACACTTCCACCCTCTAAGGGCCTTAAACAACAGCCTGGAGCCCAGCAGGGAACACAGGGCTAATCCAGAGTGGCAAAGGGAGCTGAAGGCGTTTGTTACAGACCAGAGAAGATCTATCCCAGGGCTGGAGTTGACCGACCGGCTGGCAGCTGTGCTGCAGCAGTGAAATTTTTACATGCCATCCTTAGTGACTTTTCCATGATTGAGTGCTGGTAACGTTTTAACGTTCGCCACACATTCGCTGCTGTTGGCCGTCATGGCATAGCTTTTATTTGCTGAGATGCTCACCCTGCAGCCCAGGTGCCCGTCCTCAGCCTTCAGTGTGCTGGCAACTTCCAGCTGACACACCTGCTTCAGTGTTCAAGCTCACTGCCTTGGCTCATTAACCTCGATCTGTGAAATCCCACCCAGGTTTTATGGAAGAGTTCTGTCTAGGGGGATTTTTATATTGCTCAGGGACTGGGGCCTTATAAAACAGAGGTTGGGAGAATAGTTAATGCTTGTGATTCATTACACTCAGGAAACTCACTGAATTTGTGGCCCTAATGGCCTCCTTAATTGTCTTTATTTTGCTTCTTATTGGAGAGAGAGGTGAAGTGTCCCTCCATGCTGCAGGCCCTGGGCATTGAGCTCAAGCCATGGGCATGGCCAGGGATGCTCTCTCCCCAGCCCCATCTCCTCACCCCTCCCATTTCCATCACTCACTGAAAGCCAGACCCCGCTCGCCCCATTCGGGTCCCTCTTACTTCTGTTCTTTCTGCATGTTATTGTCTTGCTTATTGATGTCGGTGTCACTGATGTCCTCCATGTCGCCAGCTGGAGACTCCGACCCCTCCTTCATCTCGGCAGCCATGGGAGTCTGTTCCCTTTCCTAGGTAAACAGGTCATGGCATCAGGCAGTGAGACAGGTTCAAGGGAGAGGTTCTTTTTAAAGTGACCTTCCCTGATAATCCAACTGTCCTCAACTTAGCAAATGTAGTGATTTCTTTGCTGCGCTGGTACTGGAAAGAATTCTCATGAGAAATATAAGTGTCCACGTAGCCAATACTTACATCAGCTAAGAATCTGACAAACCACAGACAGGCCACAGAGAGCAGCCTTACCCCCGGAACCCAGCCGTTAGGACAATTTCAAGTCTGGCCACTGCTGCCTCTTAGAAAACAGGTAATGCCTCATCTCCATGGTGACCAAGCTCCTGGCTCTGAACTGTGACTGCCACTGTCACTCCTGTGCTGGAGTTTGTGGATGGAAGGAGAACCACATCTCCATCCAGATGTTGACATGGTGGATTTCTGAGGTCTAAGGTCAGGGTGTAAATGTTGCAGAGAATGTGGCAACTCAGGGTTTTACAACTCCCGTTTCTTCTTTTCCCCTCCTCCTGACAAAGAGTTTGACTACACAGAATATCTGGGACAGGAATAAAACACATAATTTTAAGACACACAGCGGTCTCTCTGTGGGCATAACCGCCACCAGGTAACAACTGAACTCCTCCAGCCACACCAGACCAGAGTTAGAAAAACCTCACCTAATTTAGTTCTCTATGTAGGAGTCCATACAGACGTCGGGGGCAGGAGAATATGGTGGCCAGATATGAAGCTGCAGGTTTCTACACATTAAGAAGATATATTATGGACGAGGGTGAGGGGAAGGTGTGTTCATTCCGAATTCGGTGAGCAGCTACTCTGTACCCGGCTGTGGCTCGGTGCTACAGATTAGTGATTCTTAGTCCCATGGATGACACACCTTCGATGATAATCGTAAATAAGTTGGAAAAGGACAAGAAGCCTGAGACAGCAAACATTTGGTCACACTTTCTCTGTCTTGAAGGTGAAGCACGTGCCTGTAAACGGCATGGGCCTATTGTGTTTTGTCTCTTTGGGAGATGTGTGGGAGGAGCTAAGAGTGGGCTCATCCTTTCCTGGCCCCCCTACTTCCTCCAGTCCACGTGGTTTCTCAGCCCCACGTTCTCATGAAGTCATTATGCCCTCATTGCCTTATCAGAGACTCTGTTCCTGTTTTCACAGTTCTGAGGAAGTTTTCATCAACTGAGAAGAGCTCTGCAGCTTTAAATGTGTAAGCGTTTCCGCATTCACTCCTGCGGTGGACTTTCCTTATTCCCTTGCCTCAGTTACTGCACATTTGCAACAAAACCAGTTTCCCCTTTGCTGCTGCGGAGGCAACCCCAGTGGTCTGAAGCCAGGACAAAGTGAGCCACAGAGAGCATTTTGTGTGAGAGGACAGGCTAAGATGTGGGTGTGCGGAGGGGTGGCTCTTCCTGGATTGGAAGCAGAAACTAGCCTCACTACAACCTGACATAATCTTCCTTAGCAAAAATGTTTCCCACACACCACCTGACATTCCAGATAGTCATAGTTATGGAAAAGAAATGATTATCACTTGAGTCTGGAATCTAGCTCCACATTAAGTTCCAAACCAGTTTTACATACATTTAGTGCACAGCAAACTCCCACCGGAAATAACCGCTGGCTACTGACAGGGGACTGCATAGGCCCAGCTCACAGCTGTTGCTCACCATTTCAGAAAAGAGAGGGTCCATCCATCGGGCTGTAGACACCCCCAGCACCAAGAGCCTCACCATTGCCACCGTTGTGAGCTCAGAAGAGACGTGGTTAAGCATGAGCCTTGCAGCTTATCCAGGCAATGATGAAGCCTGGGTCCCAGCACCGTGACTGCCAGATGGGAGCTTCCCTTCTCCCAGTGCTAGCCCGGCAGGCAGCCAAAGGGAAGCTGGTCTGGAGACTTTGCACCAGGAATGACTAGGAGTCATTCTCATCCGCGTGCTGAGGGCCTCAGCCATGCGCTCATGCCCAGTTTGACTCCTGTGTGATGTATTCCTGGATCCTTTGGTGGCGGTGGGCAAAAGGCCTATCTATTCCTGCCTGATCTACCCTGCTTTTCTTCTCTGCTTTAAAAACCGTTTTGTTTTTTTTTTTTTTTTTTTTTTTTTTTTTTTTTTTTTTCCTCCTGGCTTTCCATTATCTTTGGGCTTAGCTCCTATAGGGAAAAGTTCCTGAACTTTGTATGGGAAGTTAACCCCTGGAAGAGCAGATCTGGAATAAAATGCATTAAACCTGAGTTTCACTTGTAATACTAAAGTTTGGGAGCAGAGGCAGGAGGATCACCCAAGAATCAAGGTCAGTTTGGTCTGTGTGGAGAGCAGTAGACCAGCTCTCCATAAAATGACCCTGATTCGAAAACAAAAGAAAATGTTTCTTTTTCTAAAAATGTGCTTTTTATCCTAATGAAGTAAAAATTAAATGTGGCAAAATTCCATTTCTACTATTTAAAATATTAGGCAAATATTTACATATGCACAATTTTGAAAGCATTGACAAGAACAAAGATCTGGTTTCATATGTTAAAGTCCTTAGGTGCCACCTGTGGAGAGTGCTTGCCCAGCAGGGGCTTCAGTAAACTGCCCCCCCCTTTTTTTCTTTTTGAGGCAGGGTTTCTCTGTGTAGCGCTGGCTGTCCCGGAACTCACTATGTAGACCAGGCTGGCCTTGAACTCACAGAGATCTGCCTGCCTCAGGCTCCCAAGCACTGAGACTGAAGGTGTGCGCCACCACACAACCGGACTGGTAGCACACTGAGAAGCCGCGTGTGGAAGAAGGCTGTGGACGGACCTTCCTCCCACTGCAGCGGTGGGTGAGCATGGGGCAACACGAAGCTGAGGACTGTGGTAGAAAGCGTTATGACATGTCCTGTTTTCTCAGACTCGGGGTTTGGCATGTTCATGCAGACAGCATGAACTCCCACTGGACAGCACCTTATATCTGTGCAGACAGCATGAACTCCCACTGGACAGCACCTTGTATCTGTATAGACAGCATGAACTCCCACTGGACAGCACCTTGTATCTGTATATACAGCCTGAACTCCCATTCGAGAGTGTATAGACAGTATGAACTCCCACTGTACAGCACCTTATATTGAAAGGGTTAGACTAACTTTGTAACCTGTATGTCTTCTAAAGCCCATAGTTTTGAGTTTTAGGTCCAGGTTAAGCTAAAGCCTCTTAGTACCTTTCCAGAGAATGGAGAAATGTGACCCTATCTATGAGGACAGATATAAAAAAAGGCAAGCAAGCAATGACCTTCACTCAGCAAAAAGAACAACCAGACCCTTGCCTTCAAGACAGTGTTTCTTAGCAACGAACCCAGATGGCCTCAATCCTTCTTCTGAGTAGCTCCTGACCTCCAGCCAAATCTTCAAGGATGAGCTAACCACCCCACCTTCAATTGCAGCTGCATCCACACTTGGCAGGACTGGCCAAGCTTGAGCACCTAAGACTAACCAATTATCTTACTTTATAGCTTCCTCATCCAATCCTGAATTGCCAAAACTGCAACTTTAAATTTCTCACAATTTTTCTTTTAAAAACCTAAAGCCTTTGTTTCCTGGGGCCACTCTTTGCTGACCGGCAGGGGTGGCCCCATTGCGTAATGGTTAAATTAAACCTCTTGCTTTTGCAATGAGTTGTGTGGTCTGTGAGAGTTTCTGGGAAGGGCGTGATCTTGAACTCCTGAGCTGTGAGACCCAAGGTCTTACAATATCTGTATATACAGCATGAACTCCCACTGGACAGTGTATAGACAGCATGAACTCCCACTGGACAGCACCTTATATCTGTATATGCAGCCTGAACTCCCATTGGACAGCGTCTTACCAGTCTCAGAACAGGGTCCTTTTAGTCCTTCACTGTCCACATGGAACTAACTTAACCTCAAATGCAGATGCTCTTTCACCTTAGTCGCATCAAATGAGGGGCTGCCCGAGATTGTAAAAAAAGCCCAGGTAGCCATTTGTTGGGAGAGCAAAGTTTCAGGTAGTTTATGCAAACCTTTTTTATAGACCCTGGACTGGAGGAGTAAAGGGAGTTCTCAGGAGCTGGTGCTCGCGGTCCAGACATAGATACAGGGTGGATGGACCCAAGGAAGCTCCAGTGGAACAGGGCAGGTAGCAAGCAGCCACAACCCTGTCCTCCCGCACAGGTAACTAGGCCCTGGTCGCCAATTGTTCATTATTGATTACAGCTCCAGGTGGCCGTGATGGCTGCAGTCCCCAGAGTGGGTTAGTCACGCCCACCCAGGAGACCCATCGCACTGATAAATAAGCCCGCTCCAGTGTCAGATAAATGATAAACAGATTCCAGCTGGTGAACAGCTCACCCCCGTGTGGAATTGAGAGAATGGAATAAATGAAGACACCGAGGAGCCTCACCCATCATAGGAACCTGCTAACCTTCACTGTCACCAGGAAGAGAGCAGGGCTCGGGTGGCTTGTGGTGCACGCACAAGGGCCTGAGTTTGGAGCCCCAGAACCTGCAGAACCCCCCAGCTTCTCACGTGGTTGCTCACGAGAAAGTGGAAGCAGGTCTGATTTAGTCTCCTTCTCCTGTGCCAGTGCTGCCCACCACAGCCTGCACTTGCATCTCTTTTGTAGCTGCCTTTGACCCTTCCAGTGCTCCAACCAAACCGTCTCCCATGGCGTCAGCAGAGGCCGCTGGCTTCCCGTCACCCTTATCTTGCTACTGCTGATTTGCACCGATAAATAACACCTTTCTATGTGCTCATTCCTAACCCCAAACCAAAACCAACTCGTCATGATCTTCAAGCCCTCACATCACAGAGCGGATGCCTACTTTTTAGAGGACTGAATAATGTGGGCAATGCACGAAAAGGGTGGTTCTTGTTTGGTTATTCATACTGAAACCATTATCACTTGCCCTTTCCAGACATCATCTCTGATTCTCCTAAAAGAAGAAACTCCTCTCTCTCTTGACCACCATGGGGCAGCACCTCAGCCCCTGTGGTGGAGCACAGCTTTCATGAATTCACCTCCTCATGGCAGATCCTAAGCTCCCTGAATCACGGAGCACCTTGGGACCTGTTCCTTCCCAGGGTATATACAATGAAAGGGTTTGCTGAAGGAAGAACCACTGTCTCCACAGTGGTAATTACAGCTTTATCACAAGCTCACTCACAAATTACATCTTGGTATAATTACAAATTAACAAATCCTATTATACCTGGAAATGACACAGTGAGCCACCGGCACTTCTCAGGAGGGGCTGGCGGGCTGTGAAGGATGGGCAGAGCACGGAGGAGGCAACGTAGTGGCTCAGAAGCAAGCAGAGAGACCTGCCTCCAGGGACGGCTTCCGTTCTAACAGAGACTCTCTTGCATTCCTAAGGCAATATGCTGTGCTGTGCTGTACGTGTGTGGCGCCCTCATACAACTGGACGAGCACATGCTCGGTTTCCTGTGGGGAGGCCAGGGTCAGCCTCAGGGTCAGCCTCAGGGTCACTGCTCAGGTGTCACACACTTTTTTTTTTTTTTTTTTTTTTTTTTGAGAACCCAGGAGTCCCCACGGATCAGTGTTCCTCTATCTCAGTGCTGGGATTGCAGGTGTGTGTCAACACACCCAGATTTTTCACCGTGTTCTGGGGGTCAGACTCAGGTCTCCTGCTTGTGCAGCAAGTACTTTGTTGCCTGAGCCATACCGCAGCTCTGTATGATGCTCCACTGTGCATCCCTGTGAGACATCTACTCAGAAACAAAAGGCCTCGAGCGGGGAGTTAGCCAAGGACTTTGAGCCTCCTCCGGAGACATTGCATTTCTCAGCAATAGCTCTAAGAGAGAGAAAAGAACCCTACCCTGCCCCCCAGGCCGCTGCTCAAACAGGCCTAGAGTCCAGCCATCCAGTTAGGATGAGGATGGACCCTTGAGGGGCCTTGCTTTGCGGTCAGTGACCTTCCAGAGCTGTTAGGACAGAACGCTTTCCCGAGGCACTCAGCTCAGGCTAGCAGTGACGTCACGATAAGGCCTAAACTACACAGTGCAGACCACACCTGAGATGGCGTGAATGAAGCCTCCAGGCCTCCGGGCAGCGCAGCGAAGAAGACGGGAGACAAAAATAAGCTTTTCTGTGCCTCACAGGCCAAGTCCCTGTCATGAAAGCACAGTTACCAAAGTCTGGCCTGGTGCCACTGTCCTGCCCCACCCCTTCATGGCAGGGACATCTGAGGAGTAAGATGGCGGATGTGGTGACAGGAGAAACAACGTCTCTCCAACCCCTGGGGACCCAATGTTTTATCTGCTGATGCCAAGGCCTCTTGTCTTGTCTGTTCACATGTTTAACTGTCCTTCTGTGCCCGTCTCACGAAGGACAGCAAAAGCGGCTCACTCACACTGCACACATTTTACACTAGGGACAAATAAGTGCCCACAGCCATGTACAGACACACACACAACCACACACTCACACACACACACACACACACACACACACACACTCACACCATGGGATGACTGAGCAAGGGGGGTGACATGAACAAACCTAAATGTGGTATTACCCTAAACGACAGAGTACCAGAGCCGGGGCCAGGATGCTATGGGGTGTGTGGAGGGCAGAGGTGAGTGACTGCTGCTGTGGCATCCACTGGGCTGAGACCCCAGGAGGTCAGAATGTGTCCAGGTTGGTGATGTGGCTGTCCTCTCCGGTCTCCAGGAATCCTGGACAGGACCAGGCAACCAAGTGAGAACAGAAGGTGTGATCATAAGACTTCAAATGCGAGTGCTAATGCCAGGCCGAGCAAGTGAGGGAGCCGGACACCGAACTACTAACTACGGTACATTCTGTGTGCACGTGGCCATGTAAGTGCGTGGTTGTGTCACGGGGTCTCTCGCTGTGTGAAGATCCACACCACAGGCTGAGACCTGCACTACTTCAGGCTCTGACAACTGCCTCTCGTTGCCAGAGTGACAAACTGTGCCTGTTTCGTAACTGTCACATGGCCGGACCCCATAACTGCAAACTAACTCTCCTGAGGCATGTCAGGCCCACATGAATCTTACTGCTGCATGGCCCAGGTTATCTGCATCCGTACAGGACAGTCTCATCACTGAATATACCTCAGCACTCATAAAATGTGTGCTCTATAGATTCAGCAGACAGTGACACTTTAATTCCACTGCTGCAATGTGGGAAGGTTGCCTTGGCATCCTCGTTCTGTTCTTTGGGCAAATAAGAAGCTGACGAGAGAGCCTCAAGCCCAGACAAACCCCCCTGGGCTGTGGATTTCCTGTCAAGTGTACACACACACACACACGCACAAACATGCACACACGATATCCAGTGATCTAACTACTCAGGCCAGGCTCTCTTAGTCATCTTAAAGCTCCATTTGCCTGTCTGACTCCTCCACCTGGGTGTTCTACATGACGTGCTGTGCCTGAAACCACGCTCATTATCTCACTTTCCAAACATCCTGAGGATGCTATCTCCACCTGCTCGCTCTCGGGCCAAGAGCTGTGGGCTCTGTTTGGATTCCTTCCTCTCCTCCTTGATGATTTCAGCCAGCTATGTGTATAGTCCAAACCGTTCTTCATTTTCTCTTTGAGATAATAGCCTTGCAGGCACCTAGAACTTCTCTCCTGACCCCATAAAAAGCCTCATAGGTTTTCCCTCCCCAGGGCAAGTCCCACAGAGCAGCCAGCAGAAGGAGCTTTGCTGCCCAGAGACTGGCACGCGTCCCATGCTTTCTGAGCTGGCTGCGGGGGCTTCATCGGCATGCCAAGCTGCTACTCTGCAGCTCTGACCACACAGTCGTGCTGGACAGTTTCATGTCAACCTGACCCAAGCCACAGCCATCTCAGAGAAGGGAACTTCCACTGGGGAAAGAGCTCCACAGGGTAGGACTGTGAGCAAGCCTGGTGAATGAAGCCAGCCATAGCCTGGTGAGTAGACCGACCAAGAGAAGGGGACTGCGACATATCAGGACTTTTCTTTGTTGGAAATAGATGGGGGGATTCTGTACTTGGGTATCAGACAATCTGTAAGTAAACTGACAGCCCTCAAATGCGTGCCTCCAAGAAGCTACTTGACCTCTGTTTTGGGGTTTTATTGCTGTGAAGAGCCACCATGACCATGGAAAACATTTAACTGGGGCTAGTTTACAGTTCAGACGTTTAGTCCATTATCCTCGTGGCGGGAAAGGTAGTGATATGCAAGCAGACATGGTGCTGGAGAAGAAGCTGAGAGTTCTACACCTGGGCAGGCAGGCTGGCTTGAGCTTTGGAAACCTTAAAACCCACCCCCACAGAGACACACTTCCTCCAGCAAGGCCACGCCCACTTCAACAAGGCCACACTCCCTATTGGGCCTATGGGGCCATTTTTTGTCAAAGCAGCACATGCCACCCCCTGGCCTCCACAGGCTTGTAGCAATGACATAATGGAGAAATGCATTCAGTTCAACTGCAAAAGTCCCCATGGTCGATATAACAATCTCAAACTTGTTTAAAAGTCCAAAGTTCAAAGTCTCTTCTGAGACTCATGTGGTCTCTTAACCGTAATCCCCTGTAAAATCAAAATGAAAAGGCAGAGCACATACTTCCAGCATATAATGGCACAGGGTATATATTACAATTCCAGAACAGAGCACAGTGAGGAAACTCTGGACCAGGCAAGAGTAAAAACCAGCTGGGCAAACTCCAGACTCTGCATCTCCATGTCTGATGTTAAAGAGCTCTTCAGATCTCCAGCTCCCTCCAGCTTTGTTGACCGCAGCACACTGCTCTCTCTTGGGCTGTTTCCATACCTGGTCTACAGCTCTCCTTGGCAGAAATCCCACTGCTCATCCATCTTCAATATCTTGGGGTCTCCAAGGCCATCTAGGCTTCACCTTCACAGCTTCACACAATGGCCTCTCTGGGCCTCCATGCAGGGACACCCCCGAAACATGCTTGATCTCAGAGGCTTTTCTTAGTTGTAGAGGGAGACTCCATAACCCCTTTCTTTTGTTCTTGACTCTAAAGCCAGAACCGCATGGCTGAAACTGCCAAGTTCTGCTGCTTGCTGGGGCTGAAACAGGATTCAAATACATCTTCACCAGCTTTCTGTTTCCCATGCTTTCCTTTACTGCCTAAGCCTGGCTGTCTGGGAACTCACAACCTCAATAAGATCTTTGTTACTCTTCCGAAAGGGGGAAATGGAGCTCTCATTTTCAGGGTTGATGCAATCATATGTTCATGATTTGTGGTGTAAGCTTCTGTCTCCCTTAAACACCAGCCGTTGCCTGCTGGGAGCTAGTTTAAGGTAGTGGCCTTTCCTGTAATGGAGCATTGTGGGGAAGTGGAGAGGAATGCATGCCCTGCCAGCTCCTGGAGAGGCCATCATGAGGTCACTGCAGAGGACTGGAGGCCTGCTAGGCTCTGCTGGCCTGAGCTGCAGAGACTCCTGTACCCAGCCTCTGTCTCAGCAGAGCCTCACTTATGACACAGACATCCCGTGGGCTTGTCTCTCCATCACATTTTAAAACACTCAATCCTTCTTTCAACTGAGGCATCACTCACTGGTGGATTATAGAAATCAAAAAAATAAATGCTGGAGGTCGGATGTCGAGGTGGGCAATGGCATCACAGCTCTTTCTCTGACTTTATGAGCTGACTAGAGCTAGCTAAGCAGATTCCAGGACACACAAGCACCCCTAACTATAAAAATTACTAAGGGAGAAAAAATGTTCTAAGTTATGAATATATCATTCTCATGTATAAAGATGTAGCAGAGGATTTAGTTTCTTAATTTTTAGATCTGTGTGTGTGTGTGTGTGTGTGTGTGTGTGTGTGCGCGCGCGCTCAAGTGTGTGCGCACACACACCGAGTGCATGTTCCTGAGGAGTCCAGAGGCATCAATCCTTGGAGCTGGAGTGACAGTTTGTGAACCTCCTGAGGTGGATCCTGGGAATTGAACTTGAGACCTCTTCAAGAGCAGCACTCGCCCTTAGCAGTTAAGCAACCTCTCCAGCCCAGAAACGCTAACTTTAAATGCACACGGATATAAAATAATTCTGTCACGTAATAAACTAATTAAAAGGTAAAGGTAGGTACATTTTGTTTTGTTTGAGACAGGGTTTCTCCGTGTAGCCCTGGCTGTCCTGGAACTTGATCTGTAGACCAGGCTGGCCTCAAACTCACAGAGATGCACCTGCCTCTGCCTCCCAAGTGCAGGGATTACAGGTGTGCACCACCACTACCCGGCTCAAAACAATACTTTTTAGGATCTTTGTTTCCCATAAGGATACAGATTTTGTTTCCTCCATCTTTCCTCTCCCTCGCTCCATCACTAAGTCCTGTCTCGTTGGTGAATATACTGCGGGTGCATCATCTTTTTCATCCCATTGGTTCCACTGCAGCTTTGTGTTCTCACTAAACCACACCCGCGTTGGCACTTGTCTGTGCTGCAGAGAGAGCAGCACACTGAGCCCTGAGGTGGGTCTGGTGCAGAGGCCAGCATTGCTGGGCATGGGGGATGATGGGAGAGGCACTGGCTGCTGACGGGTGACAAGTGGGAGGGGACTAAGAGGAACGTTCAGGCCTTATCCATCCTCGGGGCCCAACTGTCCCTCCCAGTGAGGATGGGGGTTATGGGGGGTGTCTGGGGCACGGCAGACTCTGTCTCCTGTTCAGTAGCTTTGTGCTAGAAGTAGTCAGAAAGAGTGCGAAGCAGGGGGACCAGAGAGGAGGAGACCTGCTGGCAGCAAAGAGGTGACAAGAGGTGTCCGGCGCTGGGTACAGGCCAAAAGGAAGGCTGCAGAATTTGTTGTAGATCAAAGTGAAGTGGGAGATGAAGAGACAACAAGAGGAATCCAGGGATTGACTTCTGAACAACTGAGGGAAAAGAACTATAATTTACACTCACACACACATAGATACACATGTGCCCACATGTATTTACCCATGCACATACATGCAGAAAGGTGCTAACACACAGGCACAAGTGTGTACATACAGACACAACATGCAACCTGTTTACAATTTTCCTCAGTCTATAAATAAAGCAATCCCCGAGCATTAGTGTGAGAGGGTAATTGTTCACCTGTTGCCTTGCTGGAAAGGGCCAGCCTTAGGCAAATAGCTCAACGAGAGCAGCCAAACTGTTCTCGGAACAATAGCACACTCACCCACGCACCAATCGTGGGTTTATCATAAGCCAAAGCATGTTATTTTGACTTTTGAGAAGTCACTTAAGTCACTTAATCCATAGACTTCACGGACTTGGGAGTGTTTTGCAAACCGAGTCTGGTGTTCTCCAGTTGATGGCAGCTGTAGTTGCAAGCCCCTGGTCCCCACCCTGCCAATGCAATGCTCTGGCGAGGAGTACAGACGTTTGCACTGTGAATGTGGTGTGCCATCCGCCAGGACTGCGGCATTTAAAAACACACCCAGCAGCGCTGGGGCTCACCGAGGGCTTTGAGGAACACAGAACTCAGTGTTAGCCCCACATCGTTATTTCTGTTTCCGTTTGGACGCCTGGAAAATGTGTGTTTTTATCAGAGCCTGGGTCTAATACTTATTCTACAAGTATTTCCTTTGGCTGAAAATCAAAAATTTTGTGCTAGCTATCGACTCTAAAATATTACGCCCATATCAGATTCCTAAACTTTTTCTTTAAAAAACAAAACAAAACAAAAAAATATGGGCCAGGATACTTTCCAAGGGAGATGGATGGTGCCTGCCAAAGGCACTGCAGAGTCTGAGCGTCTAATCTTGATGAGCACTGCTAGTTGGTGGAGCCCACAGAAGAGAAAGATGACTTAACCCAAAAGACATACTCGCCCCTAGCATGCTCATGTCCCTGGACTCTTATGTCTGTGTAAGGCGTTCTGGACCTTGGAGTCAAACAGCTTTTCCAAAATCCTGGCCCTCAGCAGGCTGCCTGCTATTCTAGACCCCTTGGCGGTCTCTAAAACTTGGCAGCACCTTTGGGTCCTGCCTGCTCTGACTTGCAAGCCCTGCAGCCTCCATCTGTGACCTCCAGTTGCATTCGGACGAACAAAGCCAGCCATTCCTTCCTCCCACCAAATGAAACCTTTTAACATAAATTTGAAATGCAATTGGCAGAGCTCACTCCACTGTAATAAAGTACTTTGTTAATTCGCCAAAGCGTAATACCACCAGACCACACTAAATTAAGTTTCATCAGGGCCTCAAGGGCTTGTGAGGCAGTCAGAGCGACCGTATTTACTTGAACTTGGAGCCCTTGGAGCCCTTGGAGCCCTCAGTTATGTTTCCTCCACTGGCAAGGCGTGCCAGCCTGGCAGGCACAGGGCGGTTGCTTTGTGCTGTTGATGATGGGTGCAGGCAAGCGGTCTGCTGAGCACCCGAGACCAGCCATCTCAGCACTCTGGTCCTGGAAGAAGAGGTCGGTTGGCCACTGCCGCCGGGTATTGGAACCACAGTGTCTCTTTGTCCATAAAACCTAAGTATTTGTTTGGAAGAAGCCCCAGAGAGCAGAGAGTTTCGAAGCAGATGTTTTAAGGTTTGGGGGTCATTTGCTTATTTAATTATTTACTGTGTTTAGCTCTGTGCTGTGTGTGGGGACATGCCTGTCGAGGAGGGTCATGCGGCAGTGTCCAGGGGTCTTTTTTAAAAAGACCCTTCACCCCCATCTTTCTGTTGATGTATTTCCGTAGCCCCTTGACCTCCAACCTCGCTGTGTGACACCGACCCTCTTCTTGCTTTAACAACTGCCCTTGCACTCTCTGTCCACACATCACACTCAAGGCACTCACGCAGACACAGAGAAAATGGATATTTTCTAACACTCAGCTTACCTCTATATAACTGGCAACACCCCAGGTTAATTATTTGTCCTTATCATGCTCCACGACCCTCGGCAGAAGGTTGGTGCTTTTTAACTTAATTGTTCCTTATTAGGTTTTCCAAAAGATCAACAATCTTTCTAAGGTTCATATTTGGGTCCAAATATTGAGGAGAAATAAAAATACGAGGGAGCTGACTACCATCAGTGTATCAGGTGGGAAGTGTGTGGTGTATTAACGCTAACTACTGATTAAGCCAAACACAAAATGTCCAGAACCGAGGCTGAGGCTGAGGCTGGAGTGGCAGCTGGCAATCCCCTCGGTACCTCCCCACCCCCCACTAACACAGAGGTCCGTAAACTAGGCAAAAAGGGAGACACGTGAATTTAGGTGACTATTATCTTGCCTCAGGTTTATTTACACCTTAACTCAGATAGCCCAGCACAGATGTGGGGTACACACAAAAGTGGGAACATAATACGACAGGCCCTCCCAGACCCTGGACGCTTTAAGACAGAGAGAACAAGCTGTGTCTCACAGACATGATCGTGTCCACAGTGCACATCCCCAAGAAGCCGCCGTTCTCTGTTGGCTAAAGCATTTGCACAGGCAGTGAGCTACCGAGGAAAACAAGGAAATCCTTCTCAGAACAGTCAGGGCTCCCCCTGGAGCAAAAGAGGGCACGAGCTGGAGGTGAGCCCACGGGCTCTCGGCACTGTGCACGTCTTGACTTACACCTACCTGCTGCTTCCTGGGCTTGTCTGTTTAAACATATTCCTGATCATATATCAAACATGTAATTACAGGTGTAAAATACACATTCCTGCTTACAGTTACTTCACAGTTTAAAAGGGATGAACCTATATATTAATAAGCAAATGTCAAATGCTCTAATAGAGAAATGGACAAAAAAATCAGAACTGAATGCACATTAGATATTTTAAAATACATTCAGTATTCACTCGTAAAAGGCGAACGCAAAGCAAAAGCACAAAGATGCACTGTGTGGACTCAAGAGCTTATCAGCACCCAGTCTCCACAAACCTTTGTGCCTCTGGACACCAAGTTAGACAAACAAGCAGAGGGACTGCTTAGCTGTGGACATGGATGGACACTCTACGACCCAGACAGTCCAGGGTTCATGCACAGTGAAGTCAGAGTAATGTCTGGAAAGAACTGAAGGGCTGATCAGCAGAGGAAGGAGTAAAGCCTCCAGTGTGCACAGCAGTCAGAGGCAGTCAGACGCAACAGATGGCAGCAGTGATGGGCCACCAGGCAGGGGCAGCAGCAGCAGCGGCAGCTCAGCTTGGGGCTTTACCTTTATAAACTAAGGAGTCCCCAGAATTTCAAATGTCGTGCACTTGTGAAGCCATATGTGGCTGGCAAAACCATGCCTTTGCTAGAGCATGAGGCAAATCATAGTCAGCAGCTGTGGACAATCTGAAGCCACATATCCCACACGTGGGATTAAACAAAAACATATTCCCATTTCTGTGTTTTTAAAGCAACCAAAATTCTCACTAACACTCGCCCCCGCCGTGTGTGTGTGTGTGTGTGTGTGTGTGTGTGTGTGTGTGCAAATGAGTGTGGCATCCATGGAGGCCAGGTGAGGGTGCTGGTTCCCTTGAAGCTGAAGTTTCGGGCTGTTCCAATATGGCTGCTGCTCTTCATCACTGAGCCATCTCTTCAGCCCCTCTCTTCACTTTTCCTAAAAGGCCTTTAACTGCCAACAGTTAAAGGTCTGTTCCTTAAGGCTTGCTTACACTGCCTGGTAGTGTGAGCAAACATCTGGGTTTTTCTGGGGACCAGTCATGGGTTTCAGCGTGGACCCTTATGCCTACTGACTTTGCTCACCCAGAGCTGCATGCAGGTGAGAAGAAAGGAGGGTAAGTTGGGAAAAACCCCCAAACCTTAGGTTTATTTTTCAGCATGAGGTATTCTGTTTTTCTTTTTCAGTCGAGAGTGACTGGACAAGCCTTTTCTGAATTTTGACAACACAGGTCCATCTCCTCACGCTGAGGAGCATCTGGGCTCCTGGCAGTGCTTCATGCATCAGCGCTCTGCACCCGGGGACGTTCCGTCTTCCTGTGAAGAGCAGGATGAAGGGGACAGTGGGCGAGCGCTGGCTTCTCTGCACCATCACAGCGACAGCTGGTTCCCTCTCAGGCCTGCCAGGGCTCTGTGCCTTTCTTTCTAATATTCTCAACTGGACAACGTTTGACTTGTATGGAGATCTGATTTAATTTTATAAACACAAAGCAGATGTGTAATTCTTTCAGTGCTGAGAAGTCTATAAGGAACACAAGTTGGAGATCTCACAAAGAAATGTTGCAAGTGTGCTTAAAAAATGAAGTTGTCTGTCTTTCAGAATCATATTTTAAAAGTCCCCCGTGGAACTGCTCAGATGCTGGTGTTCCTAGATTCTTGCACTCACAGTCAGTGTGGAGGCAGAGACTCATTTGCATACTAATCATTAAATAACTTTTAAAACCAGATTAATAGCCGTTACTGTTTATTTATTGTTTGTATGTGCCTTGACACGTGTGCTCTGTATACACATGCATTAAGTATGGGTGGCTGGAAGACGACCCCAGCTGCTGCTCTTCAGCTTTGTTGGGCCAGGAGTGCCTGGCTGGAAGTTCACCGGGTAGGCTAGGCCAGTCACATGTCTCTGCCTCTCCTCCTGGCTGGGCTTAGAAGAGCACCCCATAATACCTAGCCCTCTGTGTAGGTTGTGTGTGTGTGTGGGTCTAACTCAGTTGCTCTTGCAAGGCACTTCTTTACCACACAAGATTTTTAGCTGGCCCAGCATACACATTTTGTTCTTGAGATAGGAGGCTGTCCTGACAAGTTTGATGTCAATGTGACACAAGTTGAGGTCACCTCAGAGGAAGAAACCTCGATAAGAAAATGTCTCCACAATTTGGGTGGTAGGCAAGCCTGTAGGGCATCTTCTTAACTAGTGATCGATGGGGGAGGGCTTCGCCCATGGTGGGTGGTGCCATCCCTGGGCTGGTGGTCCTGGGTTCTATAGGAAAGCAGGCTGAGCAAGCCATGGGGAGCAAGCCAGTAAGCAGCACCCTCCATGGCCTCTGCCTCAGCTCCTGGCAGCAGGTTCCTGCCCTGCTTGAGTTCCTGTCAGGACTTCCTTTGATGATGAACTCAGATGTGAAATCATAAGCAAAATAAACCCTTTCCTCACCAAGTGGCTTTGGTCATGGTGCTTCATCATGCTAATAGCAATTCCAAGGCCCATTTGTTTGCCGTGGTGTCTGGATGAAGAGGAAGAAAATGTTCCTCACAGACTCCACAGGGAGGCTGAGGAGACTGCTCTGTTGGTAAAGTGCTTGCTGTGTGAGCACAAAGGCCTGAATTTGGGTCTCCAAAACTATTGGAGAGGGGTAGCTTGGAGAAATCCTGGGGCATGAAGGCCAGTTGGTGAGCTCCAGACTCAGTGAGAGATGCTGCTGAGGAAAATACCTACCATGACCACACACACTCACACACACACACACACTTTGCTGTTGGAAAGTGTGGCAGAGTTTTGAGAGGATAAACCAGATAAATCGCACATCTGGGAAACAGAAAAGCTGTGGTGAAAAGTGGAGGGAGAGTCCGCTGCCTTCCCTCTGGGAAGTTTAACACAAGCAAGCACAAAGAACACGGCCCAGGTGAGTCAGCCGGGGAGTGCTACCAGAAAGCCATCTGGTGTAAATGGTCCACTGAAGAGGGCTTGTCCCAACCTCATGTGGTCATATTTTTTCCCCCGTAAATTGGCCCAAACAAATTTTCTTACAGTTTCTATATCTTTGCTCAAGTTCTACCTCTCATGGCCACGTGGGAGGAACAAGCAGCCTTCTTCCCAGACAGCCATTCAAGCTCTGATCACATCTGTCTCATTTCTGTTTTGTCATGGTCATCATGGCTTAAACATCTTTATCTTGAACCAATCATTCCTTACATGATGTGGAGGTGAGAACACAGCTTAAAGGTTCAGTTTTCTCCTTATGCCATGTGGGTACCAGGGCTTGAACCATTACATGATGCACCATCTCAAGAGCCTCATAGCTTACAATTTTATTTGTGAGGTGGATTATCACCAGCAGTCAAGTATTCTACATCAGAACTCTTATAGGACATTGCCTTAGTAAACAAAAGTTCATTATCAAAAACTTTCCCAGAATATGACAGAATAAAGAACTGCCTCTCATACACACACACACACACACACACACACACAAAAAAAAACACACACAAACACACACACACACACACACACACACACACACACACAGCTTTGCACAAAGCCAAAGCTGTGGATGAAGCAGTTTTGATTCTATTTCCCAAGCAAATGTCTTGGAAAGTAAAGCTTAGTCTACTTCCTTAGCATGAAGGGTTTTTCCCTGGGAAGTCACATTAAAATGCAGCTGTTTCCCACCAGTCCTTTTAATGGTTCTTTAGCATCGTTGGCTTTCTTCACTCACCACCTCTGTTCCCCAACATCTCTCCCATGCTTTCTCATCGCTGCTCTGTGGTGGAACCTGGGAGGAGCTATCTACTGGTAAAAGTGCTTTCTCCTTCAAACAGCACACTACCCGTGCAGAGATACTGCTTGGTCGCACATGTATACCACTGAGACCCTGACAACTTGTCCCTCCTCAGGCTTTCTGTGTGTTCACTGACGAAGAACTTCTCTCTCCCCTCTCCCTGCAGAGTTAAGAAAACTACTGATGCTTCTGATGCAGAGATAGCGAATTAGAATTCTTCAGAATGACTGAAAAAGCTTTTTGTTAAAACATGAATAAGCAGTCTGAATCTAAGTTCATTTTTTTTCTTAAATTTACCAGCTTTGAGGATTCTGAGGTCCCTGACACAAACACACACATGCACACACAAACACACACATATGAGAAAGAGACAGAGACAGAGACATACTCTCCCTTCCTTCCCCGCCTCTTTTTTCCCTCCCTCCTTCCTTTGTTAGAGGTACTGAGAAATCACTCATAATTGTTGGTCTATATTATGGATTTCATACTGTGGGATTTGGAAAACCTTTTCTCCCTTTCCCTGGAATTCTTTTAACATTATACCTGCCTAGCAAAGTATTTACAACTTAACTCAAGGGAGTCCATGAAGCCTCTGAAGAGCCAATCAGGCCAGAGGAACTTCCATCTTCTATGCTCCTTCAGTGGAACATGCCTGCTGCACACGTGGCTGTGGCTGTGACAAACACATGGTCCGGAAGATGCTCCTCTTGGGAGCTAATGAAGACCCGTCTAATAAAAAGCCTATTGAGACACAGGAAAAGGAAACGGGAGCAGAGCGCCAGAATGAACTTATGTTTTTAAAATTGTGTAGTATTTTTATTTTATTTTTATATCATTTATTTACTTTACATTTATGTTACTTTACAAGGGTCCCCCTCCCTTCTCTCCTCCCAGCCTCCCTTTCCTCTCCATCCCCCCTCCCTTTATCCCTAGGAAAGGGGAGCCCCCCACCTTCCCCGTATCAACCCTCCCCAGCACAGCAAGTCACATCAGGACTGAGCATATCCTCATCCCCGGAGGCCAGGCAAGGCAGTGCTGTCCCGCAGAAGTGATCTAAAAGCAGGCAAAAGAGTCTTGACTTATCTGGCCAAAGAGGATTTGAATAGGGATCAAAGACCTTGAAGTGAGATTACTCTGGATTATCAGGCTGGTGCAATGATGCGGTCACGGGCTCGAGCAAGGAGGCAGAGGAAGCCTGGCAGAAGGCAGTGGGATAGCGGAAGGTGTGCTGGCCGCTATCAGTTTGGCTGGGTTCGGAATCACCTAGGAGGCCGATAGGGCCCACCTCTGGGGGAATCTACAAGGATGGTTCCAGGGAGTAAAAATGGAAACATGGAGAACAGCCATGTCTTCTCAGATGCCTGAGGAGTGGACAACTGCAAATTAAGAGTAAGCCTGGAGAATTTCCTCCACCTGTGACACGAGCTTGTCCTGTAAATTTAGAGCCCACCCCACGTGGATATGGTACAGCTCTTCTAAGTTCACATTCAGAGCTCAGAGCAAGGGTGGCTTTGGTAGCAAAGCCAAACTTCGGAGTATAGTACCAAGGAGACCCCTGGGAGAGGAGTGCCTCGGGAAGGAGCTGGGTCAACACGGAAGCAGTTATATGTTTGAAAAGGCTTCACCATCACAGCACCACAGGCCCGGAGGCTGAAGACCAAGGCACCAAGACCAAGACCAAGGCACCAGCAGGCTCGCTTCCTCCCAGGCTTTGTCTTCAGGGAAGGCCTGGCTCTCCCTGTCTCTGTCTGTGCCCCACTTTCCTCTTCCTACAAGGACACCAGTCATCTTGCGATGACTTCATCCTAACATTGATCACCACTGCAAAGACCTCACATTCCGAGAAACAGAGGGTTTGGAATTCAACGTGAGAATCAGGAGGTCACTCACAATTTAGCCCACAGAGTCAGCTGTGTGTTCTGCCAGGGAAGGGAGCAGATTACAAAAGGGAATTTGTAGGCTACCATTTTGTTCTGATGACAGTGTCCTTTGCTTTACAGAAGCTTTTCAGTTTCACGAGGTCCCATTTATTAATTGTTGATCTTAGAGCCTGTGCTGTTGGTGTTTTGTTCAGGAAGTTTTCTCCTATGCCAATGAGCTCAAGGATCTTCCCCCATTTTTCTTCTAACAGGTTTAGTGTGTCTAGTTTTACGTTGAGGTCTTTGATCCACTTGGACTTTAGTTTTGTGCAGGGTGATAATAAAATGGCAGTCTACAGATTGGGAAAAGATCTTTAGCAACCCTACTTTCAACAAAGCTAATATCCAGAACACTTAAAGAACTCAAGAAATTAAACACCAACAAACCAAATAATCCAAATCCAATTTAAAAATAAGATACAGAGCTAAACAGAGAATTTTCAACAGAGGAAAATCTAATGGTGTAGAAGCACTTAAAGAAATGTTCACCGTCCTTAGTTATCAGGGAAATGCAAATCAAAATGACTCTGAGATTCCATCTTACACCTGTCAGAATGGCTAAGATCAGAAACTCAAGTGACAACACATGCTGGTAAGGATATGGGGGAAAGGGGAACCCTCCTTCATTGCTGTTGGGAGTGCATTTTGGAAATCAATCTGGCACTTTCTCAGAAAAGTGAGAATAGTTGTACCTCAAGACCCAGCTATCCCACTCCTGGGCATATACCTGAATGATGTCCCACCATACAAAAGGACATTTGCTCAAGCATGTTCATCGCAGCTTTATTTGTAATAGCCAGAATCTGCAAACAACCTAGATGTCCCTCAACCAAACAATGGCGAAAGAAACTGTGGTGCATTTACACAATGGAATACTACTCAGCCATTAAAAATCATGAAATTTGCAGCCAAATGGATGGAACTAGAAAGATCATACTGAGTGATGTAACACCACACAGAAAGACACACAGGGTACATATTCACTTATAAGTGGATTTTAGTCATATAGTACAGGATAGACATATTACAATGCACAGATCTAAGAAGATCCAAGAAGATAAGTCTGATGGACATCTTAGGCTTCATGTGGGCCCACTAGTTAGAGGAGTGGGGGATATCTCTGACACAGACTATGTTGCATGCTTTTTGATCACCTCCCTCTGATGAGACTTTCCTACAAGGCCACAGGGAAGGAAGACGAACTCAGTCCTCATGTGAACAGATGAGCTGGGGTGTCTGGGTAGGGAGGCTCCCTATTCTGAGGAATAGGGTAGAGAGGATGAGGGAGGGAGGGTGGGACTAATGGAGAGGAGGGAGGGGCCTATGACCGAGAAGTAAATTGAATTAATTTTAAAAAATAAAAGGGGGGGATTTACTAGACTGGCTTTCATGGTGGGGGCTGGTACCACACCCAGAGTGGGACCCGCCAGCAGTCCCATGCAGCTGGAGGCCCAGAAGGCCCTGGAGAGGGTGGACACTGAGTCTGCCTTGGAAGGCTGAACGCAGAAGGATAGACGCAGGTGGGAGGCTTGCACACTTCCTGCTGCCTCTCCCACTGCCCTTCACCAGCTGTGCCACAGACCCATTAAAAGTGTCATTTTACCCCATCTGGGAGGGCATGCGCCCAGTCACTGCCCCGTCACATCCACCCTTTCTGGAACTAACCCCAGAGAAGAGGCGCACTCCTCAATCTGGACCTCTTACTGAGTTCAGGCTGGCCATCACGTGAGCCAAAGAGGGAAGAGGCACAAGGAGCAGCAGCTCAGGTCACAGGATAAGCCTCGCCCACCAGATACAGGTGTGTGTGTTCGAGGTCACTGGAGGCACTGTGTTGACCACAGCAGTGCTGAGCCTGTCAAACCCGAGAGCCCACCTGCGTGTGTAAACAGAGCCCGAGGAAGTGTGCTCGTGAGTCAGCGCAGCAGCTACTTCTGAAGCACCCTTCCAACACTGGACCTCAACCAGCAGAGGTTACAAGGACCCTAGACAAGGTCAGGAGGGAACCTGGTGGAATCACAGGCTTTTCAGCTATCAAAAACTGAGGATTTTGTGATCTCTCAGCCTAGGGAGGGGTGTGTGTGGCCAAGAATCCCAAACTAGAGTGACCAGATTCTGCAATCTGCAAGTCAGAGAGAGAAAAGACCCCTGGAGCTGCCGAAGGCATTTCTTAAGGCTAGTCACTTGGTTAAGAAGATAGTTTACGACAACACGAGCTTTTCAAAAACTGGAGCTATGAGGCTGGACTTCCACACACAATGTGAAATGGCAGCAACTTCTATGCAGTAAATACGTGAGTCAGGAAAGGGAACGCAGGACTGGTGTCACTTTGCCAGGCCTCCCGTAGAAGGCTCTCCAGCACACACCGAAACAATGACCGGAAGATGAAGAGTAACAGGAAGTCTTCATCTGGCCGGACTAGAACTGTGCTTCATTCCATCCTCATAACACACACCAGGAGGAAGCCGAGGCCTGAGGAGGAGGTCACTGCCAGGAGCTGGCTGGCTGAGCTTCCTCCTGCTGCTAATATTCACTCCAATAGTTCCAACGGCAGCTCTGCAGGGCACAGACTTACACTTATCCATTTTCAATGAACAGTGCAGGGAAACAGGCGAATGTAGCAGAACCCCGAGTTCCAATGCCATCTGCCCCTCGGTTCTGAGGTGCTGCACAAACTGGGCATTCAGCTGGCATGAGCCAACCACACAAGGCAGGTAGGTGTCCGCAGAGCAGGCTGGAGGCAGGCGAGAGCTCCCAGAGAGCAGACAGTCCGGCTGTTACGGGAGGTCACACAGCATGGTGAGGGGACACGCGTGCTGACAGCAGGGGCCTGCGGAACTCTCAAGCCTTCCAGTCTCAGAGAAAGCTGCCAAGGATGAGCGACGCATTTGATCATAGAGCCGACACCCGTGTGGGTGTTCCAGCCACAGCGGAGGGTGGACGAAGCCAGGGAAGGCCACTGCTCCTCTCTCAGCGAGGGGACTCAGAGCCGGGAAGTTTCAAGCAGAGCTAGAGTGAGGACACGAAAGGGATCTAGGCCCCACATGTGACATGCACAATGGCCCGCAGCACACAGTGCACGTGCAGTGACTCAGTCAACATGCACAGTGACACACAGATAACAGGCACAGCGACCCTGCAGCACTCCATCGACACAGCGGACACGCACAATGGCCCACAGACACAGGTATGAGCCTGCCCCCGTGTGACAGGTCCACGAGTGTGCACACATGTAACTCCTGCCACCTGGAGTCAGCTCTCCCAGGTTCCCCCTGAGGTTCTACCGGGCAGCCTGCTGTGACCACGACTTAGAGGCTGTCCTCCAGACTTTCTGCCCGCCCTCCTGGGACTGCATATCTGCCAGATGACTGCAGGAATTTACCCGACTAGGACATTTTGATGGGTTTCAGCCAAGCCTGCCTGGTAGGGGCACCGAGGAGCAGTCAGCAGCTCTGACGGTGGGAACTCCCGGGTCCTCTCTAATTCCTTCCCCTCCGCGTTCCCCATCCCTGTTTTCACACTTAGCAAAATAGACATGGTGGCCGTTTCCCTTTAGCTGCTCCTTTGCTGGAACAGGGTGGAATGTCCTCTTTCAATGCTTCATTTATTTAGCATTTAACAGTAAAGAGGGAACGTTGTTTCCTGCCACCACCATGCTGGGGCTCCAGGGAAAGGAGCTTGTCCTGAGCCAGGCTTTCCATTTCATCCTGCTTTGGACCAATGTCTTTTCCTGGTGTTGAAGCCTCGCAGCCACGGCTTCAGGGCCCCTGGATTATAGTCAGTGGATCAGGGACACACAGGGGTCGGTATATTGAAGGCGAACAGTCTCTCCCTCTCTCATATATATGTCTATGTGTGTGTCTGTGCACGTGTTCCCTCAATATGCTTTATATATTATATATACTTTGTAAGTATTATATATACACAAGTGTGTGAGTGTGTGAGTGTACTCGTGGACTCACCATGTAATACTGCAGACGACAGTGTGCAACCACGATATACCACATCTACCACTCCACAACAGACACATGACCCCAACCTCACAGCTGGAGAGAAGCCAGAGCTTCACGGGCTTGAGTGGCTAACTCAGCCTGACCTCAGAGGCCAGGCTCCGGGGCACTGTCCACACGGCCGGGGCCTCAGGTCCAGGTCCTCCCACTCACATTCCAGTGCCTGCCGGTGCCAGCTCCTCGGGGCTCCTTTCCTCACAGTGCCCATGAGTTTAGCAACCCTGAGCGCCTGGTCCCAAACAGACCAATCAGAAGGAAGGAGAGCAAGAGGATGAATACTGAAATGTGGGTGCATTGAGAGAGCAAAAACTGTGACAAATTGTCTTCATTATTTTTCTGTTGTTGTGGTAGAAGTTACCTGAGAAGAGCAACTCAAGGAAGAGGTTACCATGTCTCCGAGCTCACAGCCCTGTCTAACAGGGCAGGGAGAAAGGACAGCGGGCACCTGAGGTGGCTGATGGCACCGCAGCCAGTCAGGAAGAAAAGAGCGATGGACGGCTGTGTCCATCTGGCCTCCTGTTCTATACAGTCCCGGCCTGGGGAAGGAGTCAGCCCTCAGAGGGAGGGGAGAGTGATGGAAGGCCGTGTCCACCTGGCCTCCTCCTTTATACAGTCCTGGCCTGGGAAAGGAGTCAGTCATCGGACGGAGGGCCCTCCCATTTCAACACATCGAGATAAACCCAACAGGCCAGAGGTGGATCCACCAAGAGAGCCCAGAAGCAGGTCTTGCAGGGGGCTTAGATTCTGTCAAGTGGACAGCATTAACTGTGACTCTTTCCCAACTGTCCCTCTGCCCAACACGCATGAAGAAGACATAAGAATGGGAAGGACAACCATCATGTCAACAGCGGGCATGTTAGGGCAACAACTGCCATGACCAAATCAAGGTCTGTTTCAGCTTTCATTTCCAGGTAACAGGAGAGTCAGGGTGAGAGCACAAACAAGGCAGGAACCTGGAGGCAGGAACTGAGGCAGGGGCTATGGAGGGGTGCTGCTCACTGGTTTGCTCACCGTGGCTTGCTCAGCTTGCTTTGTTTCAGAACCCAGGACCACCAGGCAGGAGAGCTGGCCTCGGGATCATGACACTGGGAGAACTGGCTGCGACATTCACTGGCGCAGACCTGCACCTTGCTCAAGCAGAAGGGTAGAGCTGGCCCTGGTTGTGGGGTTGCAGGTGGGCTGGCCCCAAGAGCAGGAGAGCAGGATCGTTGGCAGGCTGACCAGCTCAGATACCTCTGAGGCCTACCCCAGGGCTTTGAGTTGGCCCACCCCAACAACTACCCCGTTGATGAACTGCAGGAGCACGTGAAGGGGCTGGTCCTACAGATCCAAACTACAGGGTCTCCGTGACACAGGGCAACAACAGATATCGAGAGGAGTCCCAGTGAGGGTCCAGTATCGACAGAGCAGCAGAAGCCAGAGGCCTCGAATCAGACTAATGAGTCACTGCGGTGAACATTTACAGGCAAAGCAGTGTGGACAAAAGGGTGAACCGTGGAACACACTGGGACATACTGCAGCTTCCAGAAGAATTTTCTCTGTTGGGGGGAGGTGGCAAAGGTAGAGAGTGGGCACAAGGGGAGGGAGAGGTGAGTGGGATTGGTGTGCATGATGTCATAAACAACGAAGAAGAAGAAGAAGAAGAGGAGGAGGAGGAGGAGGAGGAGGAGGAGGAGGAGGAGGAAGAGGAGGAGGAAGAAAATATAGTCTTTCCCATGGGCCAATCTTACAGAAGCATTTTCTCAAATGGGGTTTTCTCTTGTCAGACGACTCTAGCGTAGGTCAAGTTGATATAAAATTAGCCGTCACAGGGCCCTTGGTTCTCTCTTCAAAACAGACCAACTTATTACATCATTAACTTAGAGCTAACAGTGTCCTTAGAGCTTGCCATCAGTCTGTCTACAAAGACACCCAACACCCCAAATGCTCTCTGCTTGCCTGTATCTTCAGAAATTCATTTACGAAACCACTAATGAGCCCACAGCTTTGAGAAACACCATCCTAAAGGTACCATGTGAGGAGTAAACCAATGGCCTTTGCTCCTTTAGAGTGGAAGGCAGTTAAGCAGCCCAGCCTGACAGCAGAATGTAACTCATGAGGCCCAACCACACCCTTTTAAGGAAACAGGACTCAGGGTTTAGTACGGAAAGTGTGCAGGTCATTTCTCATTATCCTATCACTGCCAGTCACTACTAAACGGTAATTTTCACTGACTATAAGAGGTGTGCTTTATGATTATTTGGGGGGCAGTCTTTAAACTCCACCATCTGAGCAGCGTCTGGTGTCTTCTATGCTCTTTACAGAGGACCAGTCCTCACATAAGGTACGTTCTGTAGTAACAAATGTCTGTACCACAGAACCACATTTAATGCCCAGCAACGACCCCACACTAACTCCTCTTGCTCTGGGCTGATAGAAGGGAAAACCTACATTCTAACAAGGTCACCGGGTCATATTACACTGCTGGTCTTCTTGGCAGTGTAATATGGCCTTCCTGGGCCAGGCTCTTGCTCTGTAACTACTATTTATAAATGACTAAGGCAGCACATTGCTCAACTTCTCATTGACATGCTAGGGAGAGGCATCCATTCTCCCTGCCTTCCACTCTTCCTCCCTTTCTAGCTCCCTCCCTCCTCCTTCCCTTTCTCTCTGTTCCCCTCTCCTCCTCCCTCTACCTCCCTCCTTCCTTCCTTCCCTCCATCTGTCCCTCCCTCCCTCTTCCTCTATAGCTTTGAAGAGCTTGAAGTTAAAAAGAACAGTTCCTCCTCTCATGGCAACTCTCCCCAAAGCTCCTCATACAATCAATATGTTCTTCTCATGGGTCATTTTATGCCTAACATAAATGTCACCATGCCCAGATTGTCCTTCCTGAGGTAAAAGCAGAACAACCATAAAGCCAGGCTCTAGGGAGGAATGCACCATATGAATATGAGTTACGAAAACATCATCTGGAAAGACACCCTCCCACTTTGCACACAGCTCGGTCGATTACCTGTTCTCCATTTCCTGAAGTCAGGTGGCTTCTCCCACTCTAGAAGAGCATTATGCAGGGATCTCCTAAGTTGTGTGCGTTTACTCCACAGCAGTGTGGTAATAACTGTTTTATTGCATATATTCATGACCATGAATTAGATGAATTTAGAAAAAGCATCTTGCTTGTAGCCAATTCTTTTCGTTAAAAAGAAAAGGGTATTAAAGGTGGTTTTAAGGCAAAGATCAAGCTGCCTATTGTAACTTTAAGTTGACCTGATAGTCTTCATAAAAACATTGTGGTTTTTTTAGCTATCATTTCACCTACATTTATAGTTTAAGAACCACATATAGCATGAACATCATGTTTCATCTAATCATTTACACTGGCTTTGAGTGTGCTTGTAACCAACCCAAGCTGTATTCCCATCTTCGAAGACTATTTCCCCTCACACATTAAAATCCGCCCACTCCAGCTAGTCATCACCCTTTTAATTACTCACTAGACCTAGGATCTGGAAATAATTATTCCTCATATGACGTACACAGGAATTACAGACATGAGCAAGTTCCCGATGGCGCTCTCCTGTGTCGTGCCACGCAACTGCACTGCAGCTGTGGTTCTGTGCACACATGCACACTTTCCCCTGCGAACGCTGTCATGCCATGCAATAGTGACCACTGCCAGAACTGCCTGTGCTCAGATTGGAGACTGTTGTGTGCTCAGCACGCCTGTGTTTTTACTGTATGTACGCAGTCTTCTGCTCTTACAGGACAATGGTTTGATGGTCAGAAAGAAGGACCTTCAGTATCTCCCTACATCATCTTCAGCATAGTAAGGCCCAAGTGAATGCACCTCTGGACTGTGTCATGTTACAATATCTTATTGTAAAAAAATTTGATTCAGTTGCTTGTTCCTCTCTCATCTGAGGACACGCTGTATAGCTCACAACCGCCTGGGATTCCAGCTTCCAGGGATCCAACACCTCTCTGGCCTTCGAGGGCACCTGATACATGTAGTATACTCACAGGACCACATACATTAAAGAAAATCAACTAACGGGGATCAAGTCTTCTGCTTATTTGTGTCCTTCTGTGTTATTTTGTTGTCTCTAACTCTTCATGAGTCTCCTCACAAGATGTGTCTGGGACCCCACATCCCGCAGAGTTGGTCTCTCCCCGGCTACTTCCTTTTCCTTGCGTGGCCACTCACTGACAGCGGGAACCAGGCCCCACAAATCACTTGATCCATCTCAGGCTTTCCTCTGTTTGCCTGTCTTACAAGGGAAATGAGTGAGTTTCCTTCTTAGGTTCCTTGCCTCTCTTCACTTCCAGAGTCTATATGACGATGGAGGCAGTGAGTCATCTTTTCATGGATGGCTAGTCTTAAGCCAGAAGATGCTTCGAATTTTCCATCAGCCAAGAAGTCAACTGTGTCTTTCGAGGTAAAAGAAAATCCAACCCACAAGTAACGATAACAGAAAAAGGAGTCAGCCATAGCCCATCTCACACTGATTTCTTAATGAAATAAGATCCTTCACCTTACACCATGATGCTTGGCATGAGAACGAAGGACACATTCAGAGAACGCCAATGGCTGGTCCTACAGGGCTGGTCCTACTCGGCTGGTCCTGCATAAGCCCTCCTATGCAGATTGCCAGCTGAACCCCGTGAAAGCCAGCAATCCAGGCACTGGTCACCTTCACAGAGTTCAGCAAACACTGGACGTTTAAGAAATGCTTGCAGCATACTAGATCGCTTTGATTTTAAAACACACATCTTGAAATTGGAAATTGCACTTGATTTTGAACTATGATTCACAAGGCGCTGTGCATGAGTGAGTGCACACCCCCTCCCCCACTCAGTGCTGACTGAGTCAGGTGTCTCAGACAAAGCAGCAAAGGGGGTCATTAGCTCCCAAGGGAGCAATCAGGCTAATGTACTGGAAAAAAAAATCAAGCCTCTAATGTGTGAAGCTTTCAGAAGGTGACAGATGTTTCTTAAAGGACTGCTAACACTAACTGTTAGATGTCTCCTCCTTGTGGCATTATTATTATTATTGTTACTATTACT
Organism: Rhombomys opimus; assembly: GCA_010120015.1. Classification (NCBI taxonomy): domain Eukaryota; kingdom Metazoa; phylum Chordata; class Mammalia; order Rodentia; family Muridae; genus Rhombomys; species Rhombomys opimus. The sequence goes on from REGO01000124.1 coordinate 1,985,382, forward strand.
GTTTTTAATCAGGATATTGATAGGTATTCCTTGCTGACCTCACTGTGTAGTTCAGGCAGCCCTCAAACTTGTGTCGCTCTCTCTGCTTCGGCCTCCTGAGTGCTGGGATGACAGGCATTGTAGGATGCTTTATTGAGCAACTTATCCTTACTTTTAGTCACCTGTGTGTGTGTGCATGTATGTGTGTGGCGGGATGTGGCTGACTGATGTGGGCACTGGGAACCAAACCCTGGTGCTCTGCAAGAGCAACGTTGTGGTCTCAATCACAGAGTCATCTCTCAAGGCCCAGAAGCACCTATTTATTGCCGATAAAAATATAAGATGGTGTACACTCAAGTCCTACAGCCTGCACTGCTTCTGCCTCCTTGTGCTTTCCGGCCACAGCTCTGACATGCTGAATTCCCAGCCACAGACGGCTGCCTGTCACCTGTTGGGGACCAGGCCACCTCAATTGCCAGCCATTCTACTCTGCAGGAACGATAGGATTCCAGACTCAGGGAACTGCTTTCTGGAAGGACAGAGAAGTCTATGTGAGCCATCAAGATTTAAAGAGATGAGCTGTGATAAGAAAATTGGTGGTAAAAACACACTATAGGTTTTATTGTTGCCTTTGAAAAGACCTTTGGAACTTTAACCGGCACAAGTTTTTCTCTGGAATTGAGTATGTAATGTTCATCAAGGGTGGAAGAAAAAGTATGTGGAGAAACATCAGGGTTGTTTCCAGATTCTGGCAACTACAAATAAAGCTATGAATATGGTTGAGCAAATGTCCTTGCTGTTTACTTTTGTATTTTTTGGATATATGCCTAGGAGTGGTATAGCTGGGTCTTGAGGTAGCACTACTCCTAATTGTCTGAGAAAGCACCAGATTGACTTCCAAAGTGGTTGTACAAGTTTACATTCCTACTAGCAATGGAGGAGGGTTCCCCTTTCTCCACAGCCCTTCCTGCATGTATTACATAAAATTTGGTACATTTACACAATGGAATGCTATGCAGCAATTAATAGCAAGGAAATCATGAAATTTATAGGCAAATGGTAGGAAGTAGAAAAGATCATCCTGAGTGAGGTAACCTAGAAGCAGAAAGACACGAATGGTATATACTCAGTCATAAGTGGATATTAGACACATAATTTAGGATAAACATACTAAAATATGTACACCTAAAGAAGCTTAGCAAGGACGATGGCCCTGGGTAAGATGATCAATCCTCATTCAGAAAGGCAAACAGGAAGGACATGGGAAGTAGGAGAAAGCAGGGAATCGACAGCCTACACAGAGGGCCTCAAAGACTCTACCCAGCAGAGTTTAAAGCAGATGCTGAGACTCATAGCCAAATTTTGGGCAGAGTGCATGGAATCTTATGAAAGAAGGGGGAGATAGAAAGACCTGGAGGGAACAGAAGCTCCACAAGGAGAGCAACACAACCAAAAAATCTGAGCACAGGGGACTTTTCTGAGACTGATACTCCAACCAAGGACCATTCATAGAGATAACCTAGAACCCCTGCTCAAATGTAGTCCATGGAAGCTCAGTCTCCAAGTGGGTACCCTAGTAAGGGGAACAGGTAAGGAGAACAGGGACTGCCTCTGACATGAACTCAGTGGCTGGCTCATGAATCACCTCCCCCTGAGGAGGGACAAGGGGAGCAGCCTTATCAGGCCACAGAGGAGGACAATGCAGCCAGCCTTTGATGAGACCTGATAGGCTAGGTGAGAGGGAAGGGGAGAAAGACCTCCCCTATCAGTGGACTTGGGGAGGGACATAGGAGATAAGGGAGGGAGGGTGGGATTGGGAGAGGATGAGGGAGGGGGCTATAGCTGGGATACAAAGTGAATAAATTGTAATAAATAAAAAATAAATAATAAAAAGAGCGTGGAAAGGAAGGGACCCAGGGCCCTGCTGAGAGGGCAGACCTGTGTGGGCTGAGGAAGAGGGAGAAGAATTGGGATTGGTTCTGCTGGGCATTTTAGAAGGTACTTTATTTTACATCAATGTTACCGTTTGGTTTAAAGATACCTTTATCCCCCCCCCTTTAATTTTCTCTCTCTCTCTTTTCCTTTGTCTCTACACAGTTGGTCCATGAGTATGTCACTCTACTGAAAAGTGGCAGACCCCAGGCCTATGCCTTGTTCCGGTTTCTCTGCAGTGGGACTGGAGCACAGAGACTGGAGACAGGGGAGATAGTGAGCCTCCAGGCATCGTGAGGACCAGCAGCTGGAGGGCTGAGATGGTAGATCACCCTCTGCGTGTGATCGCTGCTCTCTAGCTCACTTACTGAGCGATAGCTGAGCAGCTCTTGCCCACTGTCCGCTTTTAGTTCCAGCTAGGCCTGGTGGGACAGACTTTTCATCCTGGCTACTCCCAAGGCTCAGGCAGGAAGATCACAAGCTCAAAGCTTCAGGCTAAGAAAGGGAGTTTAAGGCCAGCTTGGCAGCTCTGTGAGAGTCTGCATCAAAATCAAATGTGAACAGAAGGTTGGAGGAGATCTCAGGGGAGAGACTCATCCAGGAGACGGAGGCCCTGGCTTCAGTGCTACCAGACAAGAGGGGAGCAGAGGCTCCGTCTCCACATGTGAGTATATGTGCCTTACTCTTCTCCCTAACTCTCCCCACTCCAAATATTCCTACTGTTGCCCTTTTTATTTTTATTTTTATTTTGTAAATATTACTAATTTAATCCAATTTGTGCTGCTCAGCTATGGCTCTGGCCTCCCACGTGAACAAGAATTCCTACAAAATGCCACCCCGCAAAGACGGAATTACTGACTAAAACTACAGTGGTGTGCAGAGGCCGGAATGCCAGAGCTAATTGCCTCATCTCAAGGTGGAGCACCCAGGACAGCCACGCTTTGCTCACCTGTGGCAGGACTAGCACCCTGTGAGTGACACATAACGCCCTTGGAATCCATTACCCTAGCACAGCACTGGCCTCAGCTGACCTAAAGCTGAGAAGGTCATCAGGCAGTCTCAGGGGCCTACAGAAAAGCTGCCTCCATCTTGCTGTTACAACCTCTCTGCTTTACCTACCAATATATTTTAAATTTTCCTCGATTTTTGGCATTCTTTGTTTTGTACAACCTCATGACACTGCTTCTACGTTAGAACATGGAATTTGGGTTAACCTAAATTTGTATTCTTGGGCCATGGTCACTTAAATCGGCTCCAGAATAAACTATTGCTTATTCTCTTTAAGGCAAGAGCTGTGTTTTTCTTTTCAAGTTGACACCCACAAACACAATTCAAAATAGTCTGGGTAAATCAAGGTTTAGTCAAGCTTAGACACTTCAGAGATCCAAAGCTCCAGGAGGCAGCATTCCGGGCAGTGAGCCCTGCCCTCTGAGGCCACAAGAGCTGAATGATCTATGCTGAATGACCACAGGCAAAGCACCAAGCTGAGCATGCCCATGAGGCAGGGGGCAGGCCCAGCATGGCAACCAAACTGCTGGCTGAGGTGTGAGTTCCTGGGAGCTACTGTGACCGATCATGGATTCCTTTCCTCGTAGTTTCAGGCTAGGAGTCCAAGGTCAGGGTGGCAGGGGAGTTTGCAGGCAAGGCACCTCTCCCCAGCTTGCAGGCAGCCACTTTTTCTTGCTTTTATCCGATTTTTCCACTGAGAGCTCATCTCTGAGGTCTCTTCTACTCCTTATAAGGTGTGTTAGTCAGGGTTCTCTAGAGTAGCAGAACTTCTAGAATGACTCTTTCTCCTCTCTCTATATATATACATATATGTGTGTGTATGTGTGTGTGCATACGTACACACACATATATGTATGTACACACACATACAGGCTGTAGTACAGCTAATCCAACAATGACTGGCTATGAGTGAGAAGCCCAAGAATCCAGCAGTTGCTCAGTCAACTATCTGTCTCAGCTGGTCTTCAGTATAGGCTGAAATCTGGAAGAAGTAAAGGAATGGGCATGCTAGCAAGGCAGAGCAAGGCAGGAAGAGAGCAAAAGCTTCTTTTTCCCAAGTCCTTCCAGCAGACGGTGTGGCCAGGACTGAAGGCGTGTGTCCTGCCTCAAAGATGGATTAGATGTTGCTCTTCCTACTTTGAACTAAGCAGAAATCCTTCACAGGCGTGCCCTCCATTTTTGGATCACAACCTCATTTATCTTTAAAAGCTTTGTTTAAGGTCCTAGATTCACATACAGCCCCAGGGGTTAAAGGCTCAGCATGTGAGTCACTGGTGGGGAGAGCAGAGGTGAGAGAGCCAAGAGTTCAGCAGGTATGTGAGGCATACACACCACCGCACAGGAAGGGCCTGGGCACTCGGGACTGCGGAGAGGTCAGCCCAGAGCTCAGCATCTCCCTTTCCTGTCTGCACGAGCAATTCCAAGCCTGTGCAGACATAGCACGAAGAGGAGAGGCACAACTTCTCCCTGTCTGCTCTGAGGGGCAGGAAGAGGCAGTGAGTGGCCCAGGCAGAGCATGCCAACCTGGACCATCCTGTATTCTCCACTGTGGTTCCACGAGGGGCCTGCTGGTCCCTCTGGGCAAACCTCTAAGCCCATCTGTGACTGCAGAAGGTGCCAGCTGAGGAGGGCAAGGCTGGGTGAAGGCAAATCGCCTCTTCTGACTTCATGTTCCCAGGCTGCTGCAGGTCAGAAAGGACAGAAGCCCACAGGCCACCCGATCAAGCCTGAGTACCCAGAACACAGCTGGGCCCTGGCTATGAGAACACTTCCTTAGCTCGGGGCCAAGCAGGTGTGGGAAAGGTCAGGCCAGGTGAGCGACAATGGCACTTGGGTAGGTCACCTGTCATGGTGACTCGCTAAGGGCCTGGGGGGATGGAACCAAAGTAGAAAGGCTAACGCCGCCCCCCCCCCCAGTTAACCGGCTGGGCAGTGGACCCTGCAGAGCAGGCTCAGCAGGTCCATCCTGTGTCTCCACTGCAGCCCACACTGGGGATGGCTAAGGGCTGGTTAGCACACCTCCCTGCCCCATACCTGCTCAGGAAGCGCTGGCAACTAAACAAAACGCTGCATTTTTCACTTCTTTTCCTTAGAAACCCACGCCAAAAGCCTTGTGGTGCAGGTTTTTTAACTAACCATTTGCTGGATGCTACTTTGGACAACTCATGATTTTCCTTTCCCTGTCTCAGTCCTACCCAGTAGCAGCCAAAACTATCCCAGCCCCTGCTAGCCAGTAATGGGAAGGCTTGGCTGGCCATGGCAGTAGCCAGAACTTACAAAGAGCTCCCAAAGAAGACCACCCTTTACAGGCTTCCATGGTTCTAGGGCATCCAGCACAGGCCTCCCTGCCCACTCTTCCACATCACCATCTTAGCTTCCTTAACACTAACCTTAAAGAGACACCCCCATCTGGGGCCTGCCTGTGTGCTCTGTCTTTCCTTGGGATGTTTCAAAATGGCTGGGTGGAGCCCCAGAAGTCCAGTGCCCTAGGAAAGGCAGCCCTTGATGAGCAGAAGAGCTCTTCTGGATTGTCTTGCCCACAGGCTCAGTCAGGAGCGCTTGACCCCCACAGCCCTTTGCTCTGTCCCTTATAGCCCTCCCCCCCCCCAAATGGAATAGGTTCCTGGGAGACCTGTTTTTTAATTAACCACTTTTGAAAATCCCAAAACCTCAAGGGAGGAGGCTAGATCTGATAAGGGCTTTAGCAAATCATACGCATGTTTCCCAAAACCCCTAACCTCTGCGTCATGCCTAGACTCTGCAGACGCTGGGTTTGAGATACACCCAGCTGACCTGTATGGCAGGCTCCTGGGGGAATCCTCGTGGGCTGTTACCAACCTCCCGTCACTATGGAGCTCCTGGAGTGAAGGGATTTAAGTCCTTCTTCTGGATGGGAAGAAGCTGTTGGTATGACATCACAGGAACATGCCACCCCAGCAGCCGACCTGCTCCCCTTCAGCACCCACTGGCGGTAAGTGCCCACCACTGCAGGTTTGCACAGGAGGGGCCAACAGGACTTACATCTAAGTAAACAGAACCACAGATAAGGACAGCAAGAAACAATTGAGACAGCATGCAGCATGTCACGGTAACCTGGACAAAACAACATCCACACCGAAGTGCGGAAAACAGACAAGTGTTTCAGGACAGGAAAGCAGGACCACGTTTCTCTGCAGAATAAATGGCATCTCAGGAAAAAAACAAAAAACAAAAAACAGCCCAGGCCTGCACTGTGAAATCCAAGCAAACTAAACACAGGACAACAGGAGCCTGCCTCCATGCTAGGTGGAAATTAAGAAGAAACTAAAGAAGCTGAAAGAGGTAGGAGAGTGTTGAACCAGGGCAATGTGAGAAGTTTGGTGTGCATCCCACAGTCCCTGAACTGCAGTGAGAAGCGGATACAGTCCCGGCACTGCAGGGAGAAGCAGACACAGTCCCCGCACTGCAGGGAGAAGCAGACACAGTCCTCCCACTGCAGAGAGAAGTGGACACAGTCCCCCCACTGCAGGGAGAAGCGGACACACCCCCCACTGCAGGGAGAAGCGGACACAGTCCCCCCACTGCAGGGAGAAGCAGACCATCCTTTCTGTTCATCAAAAGACTTAGTGAAGTAACACAGTGAAAAAGAGAAGAAACAAGTCTCCAAGCCAGGCTTGGCGATCCACGCCCGCAGTCCCAGCTCTTGGAAGGTAGAGGCAGGCAGGAAGATCAGACCTTCAACATCATCCTCAGGTACAGAAATCCTTAAGGGGATGAGCACACTGTTGCTGGGAGAAAGTGTCTCTGCCCGAGGCCTCGGGCCAAGCAGTGGAGTGCTGATGGCCAGGGCACTCCGAATCTGAAGAGAACAAACATTCAGTGAAAAGAGAAGAAGTGGAGGCATGAAGGACCTGAGCGGAGAGCAGTCTGGGCAGGGGGTGGGGGTCAGCATGCCTAATGGGAGGGGTCTGGCTGATTTTTTTTCTCTGTGTGTTTTCTTTTGCCGCTGTTTTGTGTTTTATCAGAACAGGTAGCAGCCTCCTTTTTCCCATCTGTTCATTGTGATGAGGTCCTGGGGTCCCTGAGATATGAAATTCCAGCTACGTGTAAATTAATTAGAAAACAACAGGAAATAAGCCTAATAGCTTGAAAACAGAAAAAAGAAATACTTAAAACTAAATGAAACAAACAAACAAAAACAGTAGTAAAATTTAAAATTTTACAGGAGAGCTAAAGAGCTTGTAGCTCTTAGAAATTAAAGTATAAATCTGTATTTCTCAGGATTTGAATGTTCTATGCTTTATTCAACCAAAGCAATTTTTAAAACCCACATCTTATAAAATAAAGTACCTTAGACCCATATCTAAAACACAAACTTCAAATAAAGCAAGTTATTGAATTACAATCACAACTCTAACACACACACACACACACACACACACACACACACACACACACCACCCAATGGCAGCAGCAGCTGAAGAAAAGGAAGCAGCAGCAGCAAGCATGCTCCCCTGCAGCCTTTGCAGCTGCTTCAGGAGCCGCCATGACACACCATCAACAGCAACCCTTGGTGAAACCGACAAGGGGTGCCAGGCTCTTTACAAGACTGTGAAGAGTGAGCACAGTCTGGACGGAGCAGAACTGCCGTGGTGGGTGGTCCAGGGCATGTGCTGCTGCCATCTGTGGCCAGGAGAGGCTTGGCAGGGAGGCAGGCCTATGAGGCCCTGGCCCAGTGTTCTCAGTCCCATAGCAGCCTGTTTTGAAGGTTCCTTTGATGCAGACAAATTCCAGACCTCTGTCTCCTCTCAGCGGTTGGAGAGCGCTGCCATCTGACAATACCTAAGTGGATTCTTACCAAGTCCTTCTGGATGTCCTTCCAGCACTGAGGGCGTGAGTGCCACAAAGGAGCTCGCCCTGGGAGACTGTAAGCCAGGGGGAAAGCTTGGCCATGCTCTTAGCCAGCATTCCATTGCTATTTTAAACACAAAACAATGAGCATATAGAGAGGAAAGGTTTATTTTGCTCCAAGTTTTGAGGGTTTAGTCCATGGTCTGGTGAACCCATTGCTTTGGGCCCGCAACTACAGCAGGGTAGTTGGGGTGAGGGAAGCACAGTGGAGCTGGTGTGTGTGTGTGTGGGGGGAGCTGGATCCCATGATTCCATCAGGAAAATGCTGGGTGCCTGGGAGACTTCCCTGCAGGCCTCATCGCTCAGATGCTCCATGCAGAGGGCTAAGCCTGACACATGAGCATCCGAGGGTCGCTGCAGATCCCACCTCAGTGCCCTAAGTGTTCTTGAGAAATTGTAGAGAATGCAAGAGAGGTCTGAAGTCCGCTCAAGTTTGATTGGCACCATTAAAGTTCTGCAGCACTTGCAGCTCTGAACCTGATGACCCTTGCCACTTTTTAATGAGCCCTCTGCCTGCCCAAATGGAAGGCTTTCTGTTCATTCCACCACCACCATCATCATCATCATTAATGCAGTTTGGATATTAACCTTGGTTGGTGGGGTGCTTGCGTTAGACCTCTGGGTTCAATGTCCAGCACCATATAAACTGGGGACAGTGGCACAAATCTGTAATTCCAGAATTCAGGAGGTAAAAGCAAAGGGCTCAGGAGTTCAAAGTCATCTTGAGAATGTAGTGACTTTGCTGGCCATCCTGGATGAGAGGGAGGAGAGGAGGGAAGGGAAAGGGAGTGCAGGGGAGGGGCGGGGCAGGGAGGAAAGCAGAAGGAAGGGGGAAGGAGAGGAGTAAGAAGGGGAGAGGAGGGTAAAGAGGGGAGAGATGGAGCAGAGTTCAGCAGAGCCTGGCTATAAGTCAAACTGTTAGGATTTTCTTTAAGTTGTTTTTTTTAATAGTTGAATAATTTTATACCTGCATATAACATTTTGATTGAATCCAGCTCCCATCCCCCCCAACTCTTCTCTTTCAGATTCATGTGTTCTGTTTTAAAACTTAAAAGGTTACTAGTGCTGCCTGAATGTGCATGGGAGTACAGGACCATCTGCAGGAGCATGGGGTCGTCTCAGGGGCCACTTTCCTGAAGAAAGCCTACTTTCTGTCCCACAGGGAGAAGGCTTCAGTTGCCAGTAGCTCCTCAGTTAGAAGTGGGACTCTGTGAGCCTCTCCCGGGTCCTGCTGGCTGCTGCGTCCTATGCAGGCCTGAGCATGCAGCCCAGTCACTGTGGGTTTGTATGTGCGAAAGCCCTGTCATGCCCAGAAAATGACTTTTTTCTACAGATATCCATGACTCCTGGCTTTACTTTTTCTGCCGCTCTTGCGCCATGATCCCTGAGCCTGAGGGAGGGTGACACGTATGTCTCATTTTGAGATTTGTACTCCACAGTCTATTACAGTCTATACACTGACTAGCTGTGAATCTCTGGACTGATTCACGTCTAACTGTAAAAGGAAGGCTATTTCATAAGGCTGCAAGAAACACTAATCCATAGATATAAACATGAAGACTTAGAGAACAATTTTGTACTATGTCCATTTAACAGAATCATGGCATTCAGTTCTCCCCTGGAGCTTATGACCATTCAGCCACCAATTCTGGCCCAGTTATCTGTACTAGAAGGGAGTTCCTCCTTCTATCGTGACCTTTAAACCCAATGAAAAAGTGGCTGGTTACCCCCCTGATATTCACGCATTATAGCACCAGCGGGCATCTCATGCTAGGCCATGATTACAGCTGCAGGATTCACAGATGGCTATCTTTACAAAGCCGTCATCACCCTCAAACCAAACCCAGGTAAAGGCCCAACAATAACATTCTTCCTGATGAACGCAGACACAAAGTTTCTCAATAGATTTACCTATCAAATTCAAGGATACATCCAAAATGTTACCCACTGCAATGAAGTTGGCTTCATCCGGAGACACAGGGATGATTCTTTGTATGTAAACTGATAAGTGCAAAACACCACAAAAAAAGACTCAAGGACAGAAATCATTTCATCTTCTCATTAGATGCAGAAAAGGCCTTTGGCAAAAACAAACAAACAAACAAACAAACAAACAAAAAATTCCAGCAACTCATAATGCTAGAAGTCCTGAGGAATGGAGGAATGTTGTGATACAGGGAACATATTCCAACATAATAGAGGCCATAAACAAAAAGAAAACCAAAAACCAAACCATAGCCAACATCATATAACATGGAACAAATGTGAAGCACTTTCCACTAAAATCAGGAACAAAGCAGAGGTCCACGCTTTCCACCCCTGTCCAACGTTGTGTTTCAAGTCTTAGCTAGGCCAAAAAGGCAAGAAGAAGGGGGTGAAAGAAGGAAGTAAAAGTATCCATATTTGCCGATGAGATGACTACATAAGTTAAAAGCCATCAAGACTCCACTAGAAAGCTTCCACAGCTGACAGACAAAGCCCGGGGATACAAAGCTCACACACAAATCAGCAGCTTTCTTATATACCAATGGCAAACTCACTGAGAAATATGTTGGGGAAACAGAACCTTTTTAATAGCCTCAAAAAATCTCACAATAAACCTAAACAATAAAGTGATGGACATGTACAATGACTACTTTAAGATACTGGAGAACAAAATTTAAGATAGACATACCATGCTCATGGAGTAGCAAGACTAACTTTGTGAGAACAGTTCTCCTACCAAAATAATTTACAGATTCAATGCAATCCTTATAAAAATTCCCACTGCAATTATTCACAGAAATTGAAAAACTAATCTCAAAATTCATTATGGAAACAGGAAACACTTAGGATATCCAAAATAATCCTGAATGATAAAACCATTGGTGAATGTATCAACACTCCAGATTTCAAGTTAAACCACAGAGCTATATCGGTAAAAAAAAAAAAAAAAAAGTACAGGACTGGTGTAAACGCAGGTACGTTGATCAGTAGAATAAAACTGAAACCCAGATATAAGCCTCCACTCTTACACATGGCCTGTTTTTTGACAAAGAAGCTAAAAACATACATGAAGGAATATACGGTATCTTGAATGTTTTAAATTTTCATTATTTCTTCATTCTTTCACAAAATCGTCTCTAACTGTCTTACAATGTTTTACTTTTTCGTAGCGGCTCCCGCCATCAGCTCGGTGTGGTGTGCAGGTGTGTCTGGGTTTTGTTGGTTGCTTCGTTTTAAGCTTACCATTCAGAGGATCGCGGTCTGCGACAGGCCCGAAAGCCTGTGCGCCTGCTGCCGGCGACGCTCCTCACTAGGCAGCACGCTCGGCGACCACTTGCTGACTGCTGGGTTTCATCCACCTGTTATCCTCAACCCAGCGTCTCCCGCTTCGGAAGACGAGCGGACGCAGGAGGGCAACTGGCCAAGCCGGGGTGCCCCGGGGTCGGCAGGCCCCCCGCGCCCGAGCCCAAGGCCTTTTACCGCTTCCCTAGCTAGTTTTACATCCACCCAAGAGCTTAAAAACACAGACTGAAAGATAATTAAACAAAGGCAGCGGCAGCATGTTCTGTTTTCTGGCGTTCAGTGATCAGCCCGGCCAGAGAAACCCCAGTGCCGCGCGCAGAAGCTGTTGCCATAGTAACAGTAACAAGCCTGACTTCCGGGGTGAGGAGCCAGGGTTTTCAACGGAAAGAACGGCTTCTTTACCTTTCCAAATTTCGCTTTTGTGCAGAAGACCGAACTGCTGTCACAATACTTAGTTGATTGTGTAGCTGTGCGCTGCTTGCAGCAAACGCTGGAAAGGGTCGGGGCGCTCTACCCCGGCTACACTTTCTGAGCTTCTGGTCCATGGCTGCTTTGCTCCATGTTCCCAGGTCAGTAACAGGGCAAATCCTGGGGGACAGCTCTGGAGAAGAAGCCTGACAGCAGGCAGGAAATGAGAGGGGGAAGCAGGAAGAGCCGGGGCGACATATGCCCCCGACAGGTGTCTCCAAGGAGCTGTTTCCTTCAGTTAGGCCTCACTCTCAAAAGGTCCCAACAAGCCACCCAGCACCACAGTCACCGAGAGGCCTGGCTCCAACGTAACAGCCAGGGTCACGTCTCTTACCCAGACCGTGGAGTCACCCACCATTTCTCACTCGCTCTGACCTGATGCTTGCTTTCTCGCAGAATCTGGCGTCTGAGAAGACGCTTTTTCTCAGTCAGTCTCAGAGGGAAGCTCTTTCAGGCTACAAGCCCTTAAGGAGAGATGAAGTCAGCCTTACCCCATTTTACAGCTGGGCAAGGGGAAACATCAGATTCTGGGTGGTGGAGTGCAGCCCCAAAAGAAATGGCCGAGTCAGAAGGTCCAGACTGTTGTCAGAGTGTGTTCAGTTAGGATCCAAAAAGCATCCTAAAACAGTATGAGTGTGATCTTTCTTTGCAAATATCTGGGGACAAACTGGATGCTTTAGACTAAATGCTGTTTAAGAAAACTGCTTGTGGGGCTGAAGAGGTGGCTCCCTGGTTAAGAGCACTGGCTGCTCTTGCAGAGGACGGGGGTTCAGTTCCCGGCTCCCATACTGCAGCTCACAGCTATCCATGGCTCCAGTTTCAGGGGGATCCTAGGCCTTTTCCGGCCTCTATGGGCATCAGCCATGTGCATGGTACACATAACACTGAGGAAAAAAAAAACTACAAAAGGAGTGAAACTGTGAAAAGACACAGAGGAGAAGGTCAGACGCGTGAGTTATGATCAGATTCTGACAATCTATAGGTTGTTTCTATAGGCTGAAGGTGATGGTTTGCCTTATACATATGTATAGGTGTGCATATATGCAGATATATACATGAAAGTGTATGGTACAAAAGAATCCTCAAACAGATTCATGGATAAATCTGCACAGCAATAGCTTTTAGAATTGCAGAATGCATAAGCCCTGCTTTTGTCATTTTCAGACTTCCTCTCCCTTTCCTACTCTCTCTTTTTTAGTGCCCGTTAGTTCTCACACACTGGGGACTGGTGCTGTAGCACAGTGGCCAACCACTTGCCTAACATACACACCCCGGCTCTGCAGAAAAACTTCCTGTGAAATGACTGCTTTCTCTAATAGATGCCAAAACTAATCAGCACTTTGCTTTCCCGGAAAAGGAAATGTCTGGAGAGTTATTATGCTAATAATCTATTAAGTCAAATTGATAAATTATTATCTCTCCTTTAGAAATAATGTGTACTTGTTTTAGGGAGATGGGAAATAAGCAAGAAGAAAACTGCCAATAGAGAATGACTCACACCAATAACATTTAGTAGCTTTGTTTTCTCCGTGGTTAAGAGTTTTTAAAACATAGACATAAAAAATGCCACATTGCTTTTTATGCAGCATCTCTCCTTTGGCAAAGTCCACAGTTTCTGTTTCCATACTCCAGCACAATAGGACAGTAAGAAATGAAAACAGAACACCTTATATTTACTTATAATTAGCCAGAAACACGTGCAATGCATTCTAAAAAATGACTCGGCAATTAGTGAACCCTCCTGTAAACACAGCCTGAAGCCCTGCCTCTAAGTATAAAATGCGGCGAGTTCCAGTCCTTTGTCTTTTGGGGGTTCTGCTCCCCTCATCTCCCTGCTTTCCTCTGCCAGGAAGCCTGGCATGGCGAAGGGGCACGAGCTGCCCGTTCTCCCCGCTCTTCCTTTCCCAGCACTGCACCCTTCCTTGAGAGCCTTCTTTAAAAAGAACAAATGTCCAGGGCAGATGTGCGACACACAGGACGTAAGTGGAGGGAGAGACACAAACGGAGACTCGGGAAGCAGCTCTGTGAGTCTGAGGCCAGCCTGCACAGCGAGCTTCAGAACAGCCAAGGCCACATGGTGAAACCCTGTCTCAGAAAACTAAGAAGTCACCACCACCTCCTCACAGCTTCACGCTCTTTGGTGAGGCAGGGTAGCTTTCTTGCCGGAGTTAACTTCCCTGCACGCTGGCAAACAGGCATCATACTTCTATCCTGACCAAAATGTTCAAGTTCAGTTTAGATTCACTCACTAGAGACAGCCATGAGTTCCAGCGGGGCTCTCGGTTTGAATGGTGACTAACGTAACAACTGTGGGATCAGATTTTATTGTTAGAAAATGTTGCCTGGTTAAAATGTCACCACCCAGAGAGACTGAATTTGTTCTGCTCCGTGAGCCAAGATTTCAGTGCGTGGTGATCAGAGCTAGAAGAGCTCAGGGCATCATTTTGAAGCGATGGCTTTAAGAACTTTCCAGACTGGCACTCTCAACAACCAGATGCTGCCTGCTTTGTAAACATTGTAGAGAGATTGCATAGCTTCACATGGCTTTTCAGAGTTTACATTTCCTCTGTAATTACACTCCTAACCCGGACACACACACACACACACACACACACACACACACAATGTAACACACTAGTCAAAACAAAACAAAACAAAACAAAAACACCATGTGGTCTGTGGCTCAATCTCCAAGCTTCCTTTCTTATATTTCATGTTTTCTCTTTTCACAGACTCTTACTAACATATTCATGTAGAACATGGGCTTTGCCTCAACATTCTACTGGAATGTAAAGCTTTTTGATCATATTCCACCCATATCTCCTATTACCCCCAACCCTGCCTCTTCTCCAAAACACAACTTCTAATCTTACATCTTTTCTAGATTCCACACGGGAAACTGTGTGGTTTCTGTCTTGATGAGTGTGGCTGTCCTCACTTAACATGATGATCACACGTTCTATCCATTTTACTGAGATGGCATGGTTCAGATTTTCTTCATGGCTGAACAAAGCCCATATATGACCCTGTACCATTTCCTTTACCTATTTGTCAGCTCATGAGTACTGAGTGGAGGACAGCCCCTGGACACTGTGGAGAGCACCACAATGCAGGCACACTGGAATCCCTGTGGAATGCCAACCTGTATCCTGGGCGTACTGACGAACCCCACCAGCCCATATGGAAGTTTCAGGTGTAGGATTTAGACGCTCCTCCAGTTTATTTTTGGTAGTAGCTGTACTAACTCATATCCCCACCCACAGTGTATGGGGCTCTTTCCTTGTTTCTCAGCATTAGCTGTTGTTTATTTCCTTGATTGTGGCCTGTGGTGAGACTAAGTTTCAGGGCCATTTTGGCTTGCTTTCCCTTTATTGGCCATTTGTACTTCTTTTAAAATAAGCGTCTGTCCAGTCAGTCTGTCCACTGGTTGGTTGGTTGCTTGTCTTACATTGTTCAAGTTCTTGCACTCTCTGTATTCTGGACAGTAGATCTTCAGTGCATAGCTGGGAAGAGCTTCCATGCTCCGGGCTGTCTTCACTCTAGCAACGGCCTCCACGGCTCTGCAGAAGCCCTGTAGTGTGTTGTGACCTCGTTTGTCAACTCTGGCTTTTACTCCCTGAGCTGCTGGAGTCTGAACCAGAGGGCTATTTCTACATATATATCATGCGGTCTTGAAGGATGACCACTGCATTTTCCTCTGGTGTTTTGAACTTAAGGCTTTTGGTCCACTTTCAGTCATTTAAAATTTATTAATATCATTCTTTCTGTGTGTGTGTGTCTAGTGTGTCTAGTGTGTGTACACATGAGTGCAGGTACCTGTAGAGACCAGAAGAGGGCATCAGATCCCCAAAGTCTGAGCTACAAGTGGATGTAAGACACCCAGCGTGGGTTCCGGGCACAGAACTTGGTCCTCTGCAAGAACCGCAAGCACCCTCAGCCACTGAGTCACTCTCCAGTCCTGGGGCGGGCTGACTGTTGTTCTGTGTGAGAAGAGCTGGGCTTCATTCTCCCGCAGTTTCTCAAGCACCGGGGACTGACGTGGATGTATTTCTCTCCTGTGAATTTTGGGATTCTTTCTCACTTCTGTGAAGAATGTAACTGTGTTCTCATGGCTCTCCACAGTGCAGAACTCTCAGCCACTTTAACACTGTCTGTCTATTGATCCGTGACACAGGAGAACCCGCCATCTTCCAGTGTTCTCAGTTCCATCCGTGCTTTACACTCTGCACTGCAGAGGCCACTCATCTCCTTTGTCAGGCTTCCTCCCTAGCCACTCCTGCTTGATCTAGTCTGTTCCCGAGGAGCCAAGCTCTATAACTATTTTTATTTAATTTGTTGAGAGCCTCTGTTCCCACATTTCTGTCTTGTCCTTCCATAATGTTTGCTGACTCTCGTTCAGGCTATGAATTGTCTTTTCTGTTTCGTGCACTTGCCCATCTGTTGCATTTCTTGAGCTCCTTTAGAGCATCCGAAGCCCCGAGTAGATGGCTGAGTCAGTGAGGCACCTGCTATATAAGTGTGAGAACCTGAGTTTGTAGCTAGTGCCCATAAGAAGCTGGGTGCGGCGGAACACACCCCAGAACTGTGGAGGAGTGGGTAGAGAGAGGTGGATCCTTGGAGCTCACTGGCCGACCAGCCAGTCAGCTAGCCAGCCTAGCCAAATCGATGAGCTGCAAGTTCAGTCAGAGACCCTGACTCAAGAATGAGGTGGTTCACGGTCAAGAAAGACACTCAACATTGGGCTCTGGCCTCCATGTGTACACACACCTGCATACGCCTACACAAACATATAACACGACACACAAACCATTTAAATACTTTTAAATTAATTTAAATTTTTTTCTTTTTTGAGATATAGTTTCATTTCGTAGACCAGGCTAGCCTAAAACTCAGCACTGATAACTGAACTTGGGGCAAAGATTTTGCCTTGGCCTCCAAGTGCTGAGTTAGCACTGTGAGTTACCATGCCGGCTGCAGTCTCCTGTCTGGTGAGTACAGAAGAGCTTTTGCTGGAGTTTTTCTTCTCTTCTGGAGGAGGCATGCTATCCGCCATTTTAATCTTCCGCACTCCCTAGGTTGGCATCTGAACATCTGGCAAGGAGGTTCCCTCTGTTGTTTCTCCTCTTGGTGATAGTGGGATTGTTCACATCTCTGTGAACTTTCACTTACCACAAGTCTGAAGCACAATGTCAACCCGGGCACACAGGCTTTAGAGTTCTTTCTGATTTCACATCCTTGACATCCCCCGTCATCTAACTTCTGACTATCCAGCAAGAGAGAGCGAAAGATGAACACCAACAACTGACCCCTGAAGTGTGCCGTGCACGCAGAAGCGGAGCAAGCAAGGCTGCTGCTGGCCAAAGGAGGGTTCGGTGAGAGAGTCACTTCAGGGAGGAACCAGCTAGAGCAGGTCAGTTTGATGGGGACACACTGTGCAACCAGAAGGAAATGACCTCGGAAAGGCAAATGGGTGGGTGGAAGGTGAGCGTGACAGACAGGCAAGCGAGACTCCATGTTCTGTGGGTCAGTGAGGAGATGCTGAAGCTCTGAAAGAAGGAAGTAGCACAGAAGGGCACCAGATGACCTCATTAAAGTCTTCCAGCTTTGGACACCAACACTCAGTGAAATTTGTTCCACGTCGCCAAAATAGTTGTCCCACAGCCTTCCCCCCAAATAGTTCACCATGTGACATGACGCAGCTTGGAAATACACAAAGCAAGCGGGACCACGGCTCTCATTTCTGCAGAGCAATGAATGAGGGTGAGCACAGGCTTGAGTGGAGTGAGGTGGTCCAGGAACGCTACTGATTACTCAGGACTGACTGGAGCAAACTACTTAGTAACCCCAACTCATAATTCCCACATCTCTAAAACTGGGTACTCACCAAACTAAGTTGGTTAGTGATACATGCAAGTTACTTAACAAAGTGCCTGACACTGGGTCCAGGACGCCCTTCATCTCCTTTCTCTGCCCCTCTAAACGCCTGGCCCCACTGACCTCCGCCCTTTAGCACTGTTTCCTATTCTCCATCATGCCTGACAGACTTGTTAGGCTTCCTTCTCCGCCATCAGGGGCATCTCAGGAAATGGTGCTGTGTGCAAAGGACTTCCTGATGCAAACTTATACGGACAGATTGTCTAACACACACTACTGGGTGGAGAAGCCAGTGCATAATGGAGCACCGGCAAATGAGAAGCCATGCACACCTTTGGGAGAAAGCAGAAGCCAGTCAGCAGTGGCACTTGGCAGAAGCTCAGCTTGTGGAGGCCTCTGGCCTTCCCAGAGCTGTGGAGGTCAGGAAGGAGGATTGGAGACGCAGGGGAGTACCCTCAGCCATCTCCTTCATCCTCTGACCTCGGTGGGTCCCTCTCATTGGCTGACCCTGACTGTAAGCAAACTAACAAATGCGTGAGGTATAATCTACGAGGTTTCATCTCTTGGAGGCACAGGCAGGGCAGAGAAGAGACAGAGAATGGGCTGAGAGTCGTGGGCAGTCACCGTGTACCTCCAAACCATGCTACAGCCTCGCTTTAGTTTTACGCTGGACTGTTTGGATTCTATCGCCACAGCTGGATAGCAAACTAACAAGGTGAAAAACAATCACCTTACATACCCCAGAAAATCCTCCCCAAGCACCTCTCTCCCTCCTTCCCCTGTGATGGCTTCCACTCCAGAGAAGGGAACCCACCCAGCTCTCATAGAGTGCCGCTTAGAACTCTCCTGGGTGGTTTGTTTGGGGCCATCAATAAGCCCATTTACCCATTTACATACCCATCACACACCCATCTTCCCTGGACACCGGCTCGCACATCAGCCCCTCCGGCCTCACATTGTCAAGATGGTTCTTTCTGATCTGAGGCCTTCTGGAGCACCCTCCTCTCAGCTGCAAACACTTCCCAGCGTTTCCGCACAACGCCATCTTCATCTGTGTGGGGTGACAGTGTCAGGATTTCCTGAGAAACTGCTTTATCCATTCCATTTCCCAAGCCACACAACAGGCCCTGAACTGGGTGTCCATTTTCCAAGGCACTCTTATACCAGGATGGGCCTCCGGCTCTGGTGAGTGTCTGAGGGCCCAGGCAGGGCAGAGGACAGATGGTGGGGTAGGGCCAGGGTGGTGTGGACCATAGCCAGAACCCTCGCTCCGGCTCAGGTTGCTTCCTCATTCCAATCTCCAGTCTGCACATCTCAATTTGACAACCACACACACACGTGAGTGAAAAGGCAGTTTACCTCATGAATGCTGTGAGATCAAACATGGCCGTCAGCACAGATGCCATCTCACATGCTCCCAGAGGCACTCCCCTCCCACCACAGATGACCGTGGTCCGTTTGTCCTGGCTTACGGGATATGCCTCGGAACAAATAACCTGTGTGTGCGTGTTTGACACACACAAGTGAGTAAGATCTGGGACATCTTAGCGCAGGAATGGCTGCCTTGATCTGTCCATTTCTTTAGTCCACGACAGAGTCTATATGTGATGCTGCTCATTCCTGGCTGAGTTTATGCTTTCCATTGTCTTGCTGGGGCAAGATGATGTTCTTTGAATAAGAAGTAAAAGTGTAGGAATGAAACTATGTGTTTCCATGGCAAGCTGTCACAGCCTCTGTGACAGGTGACAGAAGCGAAGCTCAGACAGGCGGTGACTCACAATCTAGCATGTGGGAGGAGGGAATACACACACACACACACACACACACCATTATAAACATATGATCAGAAAAAATGAGAAGTTGTAAAACGTGCACAGCAGAAGAATATAAAAGGCATATACACCACATCTCTGAGCTCCGGGGTTCACTATCAAGGCTGTCCTTCCCCTCCTGTGGTTGAGACGCTGGGAAGGTGTGCAGAGCACAGTGTGTAGCATGTTGACTGACCACAATGCAGGGGAGGCTACACTGCTGAGAAAATGTCACGCTGGTGGGAGGTCCCATCAGCAGGGAGGGGGCCCTCCTATAGAGGGGCAGACTCATGGGGACGACCAGCCCGCTGAGGCACGAGAGGGTGAAGGGCCCCATGTCAGCAACGGCAAGGCTGGGACTGGGTGGGGTGTTGATTTCCCTGAGAGGCTTTGTGTGTGTCCAGTGAAGACATGATCAGAGAGGAAGGAAAGGGTATGGTTAGTTCAGAGATTGTGTGCTTACAAAGGTACTTTTGCCGCAGCCTGGGAAACACGCTGGAGCAGAGCCAGCCACGCTGAACACTGGTTCAGGAACCTGCAGGAGACCGCATCAGGGGCTGAATGGCAGTAACCATAGTCACACAAAACAGATGGAGGAAGGGAGTGGATTGAGAAACATTTCAGAGCTTTGAAAACGATTAGCAGATAGCAAGGAAGAGGACTGAGCTGGTACCTATGCTCCAGGCTTGAACGAAGGACCCTTGAACTAAAAGCTCGTTCAGCAAGATAAAGGAAGAAGGAGCAGGCAGTGTTAGCGCTGGGCTTCTGCGAGACTGAAGTCTCCCATCGCTGATAGCCGAGAACAGAGGCCCCAGAGACACTGAGGTGGCTCTTGAAAGCTCAAGTGGATGATGGGGCTGGAGACATGGTGACGAAAGCCAGGGACAGAAGTGACATTTTTATGGGGGTGTGCAGAAAGCGACATGTGTGTATGTATGTATATATATGCAGGACATGTATTGTAGAGGGTTGGAGAATGAGGCCGAGAGTAGTGTGTGAAGCAGTCTAAGAGGTGAAAAGGAGTCATAGAAGAAAGCGGAGAATCATTTGAAGCACCGGGCTGGTCTCCAGAGTGCTGTGTTGTGGAATGCTGTTCTCCAGCCACGGCATAGCCACTACTCTTTTGAACCCTTAGCAGCTGTGATTACTCTCATGTAACATGTACAAAATCGGGACCATTGATGGCCAACATGAAGGCCAAGGCCAGGGGAGCGACTGGAGGGGACTGAGTTCCAGACGGTAGTGTAAGTCACACCTGGATAGCAAACTAACAAGAGTGAAGAAAGGACAGCCGGAGCCTAAGAGGGCACATGAAAGAACTGCCACTATCCGCACAAGAGGAGCTAATAACGCCAGAGCGCTCTCAGCAAACCAGAAACCAAGTCTGTCAAGCCACGGGCAAACGTTTCTAAAGTGATAACTGAAACCACAAGCACGGCTTTTAGTTATTATATCTTAACTTCAGAAACTCATGGCGTTCTACTTTGGTTTTTAGTTTGGATACTTCACCAAATGTGTGTGTGTGTGTGTGTGTGTGTGTGTGTGTGTGTGTGTGTGTGTGACCAAAGTCAAAACCAACACAGAAAGGAAGGATTTATACAACTTACAGGTTACGGAATGTGGGAACCCCTGGAGGCGGGGATTGAAGCAGGAGCCGTGGAGGAATGCGGTCTCCTGGCTGGCCCGCCCTGGCTTGCTCAGCCTGCTTTCTTATGAACCTAGTACCACCTTCCCAGGGTGATGCTGTCCACAGTGGGCTGGCCCCACTCCCATGTCAATCATTAGTCAAGAAAATGCCCCACAGACTTGCCAAGGGATGGAGGCAATTCTTCAGGTGAGGCTCCATCTTCTTAAGTGACTCTGGTTTGGATCTGACAAACCCCAGGCAGCTCATGTGGTGACACACAGCCACTGTGTGAGGGTGACAAGGGCTCTCTGGTCAGGGTTGAACGATCAGAGCTTTGCAGTGTTCTTCTTGCGTAACCTCCTGCTGTGGTTCTGTTTTTACATTTGAAAAATGAAAACAAAGACACCAGGGAAAATCTTCAAAACATTTGAACATTTTTTTCAAATCTTTTTTGGTTCATTTTCCCATTATATATTTTGATTACAATATTTTCAGCCACTCGCTCTCACATCTTTCCAAAATGTTTAAGTGAATTTTCATAGGTCTGAGTCTCTTTCATGCTCACACTCATTGGAGGACAAAATGCTTATTTGTAGGAAATGCAGGCTTGGAAAGTCCTGTTTGGGTCCAGACAACATGGCGCTGACATGGATATCTAGCGTAAATCAAGATAACTAACCCTGAACACCCACAGAGCAGAATGACACTTTTGTGGGTCTGTAAAAATATGTGTGTCAATGTTGATCTCTCTCTAGGCCTGTGTTTACCTCCATGAGGCCTGTGGATGGTCTGTGCCTGACTATATACAGCATGGGTAGGCTGGTGTTTGGCTGGGCACTGCTGGCAGTTACCTGCTTAATGGTCCCTGTGGTAGTCTTTGCCTAGAGTGGAAAAAGGATGTCTCATATGTCCACAGCTCTCCTAATCTCTTTGACCTCCTGTCCTATCGTGATCCTCTTTCCTGAAATCAAAATGTGTACCTTACAGTACTGAAATAATAACAGAAGTAGTAAGGAGCAGCAGTGCAGAGCCACACTCTCAATAACCCACAAGTCTTTGCTGGTAAACACACAATTACGCAGGGAAAGCCCATCTGTGTTGTTTTGTCAACTTGACACAAGCTAGGGTCGTCAGGGAAGAAGAAACCCCAGCTGAGAAAATGCCTCTATCAGACTGTAGGCAAGCCAGACTTTTGCATGATGGATAACTGACATGCAAGGGCCCAGCCCCTGTGGGAAGTGGCACCCCTTGGCTGGCTGAGCAAGCCATAGAGAGCAAGCCAGTGCCTCCATAGCCTCTCTGCCTCAGCTCCTGCCCCCAGGTTCCTGCCCTGCTTGAGTTCCTGCTTTGGCCTGCCTCAGTGTGCTGTGATCAGGACATATAAGCCAAATAAAGTCTTCCTCCTCAGTTTGTTTTCGGACACGGTATTTTTCTCAGGGATACAAACATCAGGAGGACCGCCTACCTGGCAGGGTCTACTAGCTTCCAATGGGGTCTCAGCAGGTGAGCAGAGAGGGCAGTTAATGAGGTGAGGTTAATGAGGTCATTTGGTTAACAGAGCACTGGGTAACATCTTTTTATAAGACCTGACCTACAAGAACAGTGGCAGAAAATCAGAAAATGAATTAGAAAACTATATCAAGGCTCTAGCTTTGGAAATAATTTAAAGGCTGGCTTCACAGACTAGCTGTATGACACAGTGTGTGCTTCAGAGATTCTTGAAGAACATGGGTCTTTCCCATGATGACACATGCATGTGACATGAGATAAGTAGTATTGTATCTGTAACTAAAGAACAAACTAGTTTTGGATGTGCTAAGTTCCCTGCTGTGATAGCCATGTTGAGACTTCCAGGGACAGCTGGAGATGCTGTTCTGGCTTCAGTGAGAAGACTTGATTAGCAGAATCCATGGGAAGCCACACACAGACTGGATGAGGTGGTGCGAAAGGATAGGATGATGACATAAAATGAAGAGAACAGAGGAAAGTGAGGAAAGCACAAGAGAGGAAAGCAGACAGAGCAAAACAGGACAGAGGGGAGAGGAGGCGAGGGGAGGAGAGGGGAGGGCAGGAGAGGGGAGGGGAGGAGAGGGGAGAGAAGAAGAGCAGAGCAAAACAGCAGAGCAGGGGAGGGAAGGGGATGAGAGGTGATGACAGGGGAAGGGGGGGAGGAAAGCAGAGCAGGGGACGGGAGGAGAGGGGAGGAGAGCAGAAGAGAGGCAAGCGTGTGTACACAGCAGTGGAGGCTAGAAAGTGTAGCACACTCTTGCACATGGGCAAAACTGAAGACCTGAAGGAAGCAGCACAGTAAGGGATGGTTACCAACACACCTAGGACATGCTGGCGAGGGTGGAGGTGGACAGGAGAGCTTTGCCCACAGCTTGCTCACTGCTTGGGCTCAGCCTGCTGAGCTGAGGGCAGCTGCTGCACTCCAGAAGCATCTGAAGCTCTCCAGGCAGTGCCCAGGAGACTAGGTGCCCAAGGGGGGGCTCCTGGGGAGTCTGAAAAAGAGTGGGCGGAGGGCTGCAAAGGAGGCTCTGGGGACAGCTGCTGCCCAGGGTGCATCAGCTGCACTCATTACTCACACTCTCAGTCACTCCTCAGTGAAGCCGGTAGACACTGCTGTGTCTGTGCGTGTGTGTGTGTGTGTGTGTGTGTGTGTGTGTGTGTGTGCATGCATGTGCACGCAGTGTCCTGCTTAGGTTTGTGAAGAAAGGCATTTGGGCTGAAGGAAATATACCCAACACCTGGCTTAACGCATTCACTGTGACTATCTTTTTCTGTTTCATTAATTTTTTATTAACAAAATAATTTTCATAAAAACTTTCCCTTTAAAGTTAACACGTTTTGAGCATTTCACCCTCAGTACCCTTACCCCCACCCTGATTATCACAGATTTCCTTCTTTCCCTTCTCATGAGTCTCCTTCCTGTAATAGCCCTGCTTCTACTTTTCTGTCATATGTTCTTTCTAGAATACACTACATAATCTATGATCCACATATAAGTGATTTGCCTGGCTCTGGCTTATTTCACTTAACATAATAATCTTTAGCTGCGCTCAGCATCTTTTTCAAGTCCAACATCATCTTTTTGCCCACTTTGTCCTCTAAGTCTTCCCCCCACATCTGTTCCTGCTGATTTGGTTCCTTTGGCTTGAAAAACAAGCAAAGAAGAAACAAGCTCAGCTTTTGAAAGTCCTTCAGATGCTTCTATTGCTTCCTGCACGAAGCCTAATCTTAGTACAGCCCTTCGGGTGATCATGCCCACGTGACATGAGCTGCACCCTGCATAAAGACCTTCTTCTCCTCAAAAACCAACTGGGGGGGTGACACTTTACCATAAAACCAGGCATTCGAGCATCTAAAAGAGGAAAGATTATTGACATAAGGAAGAAGCAAAGAACATGAGCATTAACTCCTATGCTCCTTCCTAAACTGGGCAAACAAAAGCAAAAATAATTCGAGAAAAACCGTCAACAGAATGCCAAACCTACTAAGCTGTGACCTCCACCATCTCGCTGCATCATGACACACAGAGCAAGGGGACATCACAGAGCAAGGCAGAGCAACCAGCTCTCTTATTAAGACACCACTGATGCTATCGGATCTGATCCGATCTTAATTACCCCTTCCCCACATCCAGAACTATTAGCATCCTAACCCAGTTAGCTTCATTATCAGCCTGACACAGCCTAGAGTCGTCTGAAAGAAAAGCCTCAATTGAGGAACTGCCTACATCAGACTGGCCTGTGGAGTGTCTCTGGGATGTCGTCGGGGCTGTGAGAGACATTGCCTTCTGGCTTAACTAGCTCATTCCACCCCAGTGAGCCTGGCTCTTCCCAGCAGCTGTCTTTCCCTAGGTGGATCACGAGGATCAGAATGGCAAACTACGTGACTGCAACCTCGCTGAGGATGGGACCACATCTGTCTTACTCACCTGGACGCCTCCAGCATCCTTTCTGGGTCCCACATTTGGTGAGCGCCCAATATATATTAGTTGAATCAATGAATTAGTATTTTATAAATCTAAAATCCATCAGCACAATCCTTATTTGTCCTTCATTAGTTTCTTTTGAAATTTTACTTATTTACACGTATCAATGTTTTCCTCAGATGTAGTTCTGTGCATCAGGGATACTGGACCGAGGAGATGATGAGAGAAAGTAAAATCCCTGGAATGGGAGTCACGTGTGAACTGACAGTTAGGTGTAACCTCTGCAAGAACAAGTGCTGTTAAGTCCCAAGCCATCTCTCCAGCCAGCTCACTCACTTCTTCATCTGGTTTAGACATGCTTTACGGCTGGAACCATTGCTGTCAGTGCCACCTTACCCAGGAAACAGTTTTCGAATTCAAGGACATTGCCTCTGAGTATCGGTCAAGCACCAGCAGATGTGGCATTTCTTAACGTCTCTTCCGTGTCTAACACCTACGTGAACTCCATAGGCCCCCCTGGGACCCCTGCTGCTACTTCTTCTATTCTGAAGACGGGAACCAAGGGCGAGTCGAGGTTAAGAACCCTGATGGACACAGAGCCAGAGAGCCAACTAGACCACTTCCCTCGTGGCCGCAGCAGCCACTGCTCCTACATCCTGATGGAGACTTTATTTATTTATTTGCTTACTTACTTGTAACCAGAGAAAACCTCACTTTGGACCAGCATTGGCCTATGGTCTGGTAAACCACTATTTTACTTAAGGATCTTTTCTGCTGTAACCATCTCCTAGGAGACAGCTCCACTCCTCAGATGTGCAGGGAGGGAAAGGACAGTCACAGGCAGGCTCCTCTCTGTACAGATGATGGAAGTCAGACAGCAGGAGGCCATGGCGGAGGGAATGTTCACTGAGTCAGACACATGCCCTGTAGGAGAAGCTTGAAGACTTGATTCTAGCTAGTCCCAGTGCTCCTGCGTGAAGACAGGAGGACATGGGAGAATCCCCAGCAGTGGCCCAGCCAGCAGCTGCAGAAGTGCATAGAGAGGCCTTGTCTCATGGCACCAACTGATGCCCAAGGTTGTCCTTGGCCTGCACACACGCACCATGGTGTGTGTGTGTTCACCCTCTCACACACAAACATACACATATAGATACATGCACACCAGAGGTTTAAAAGAAGAAAAATCAGAAGTCTGTACAAAGTGACAGTGAAGCCTACTCTACCGGATGGGGAACTGTATTTGAAGTGAGAAAATTAAACATAAAAAGGTTAAGTTATGGACTCAACATGACGGCTTTTGGTGGAAAGCTTGCCAAATGTCCACTGCAAGTGTGCAACCTGGTTATCTTACCATTTTGCACCCGTAAGAGTGAGATGAGCAAAAGCCATGAGCAGTCACAGCGAACAGCAGAGGGTTTTAGTGACAGTGAATTTTGCAGCATGGGGTTTTTCTTCAGTTTCAACTTCCTGATCCAGTGATGGGGGTGGGGTAGCCTGCGCTCCACCCTTGCTCTAAGGCTGGACCTAGCCTAGAGACACTTTGGCCCTGGAGCTGGAGCCCTGCCAGGTCTGCCAGTGAGGGTGTGAGAGGTCCCTGGAGGGCAGGCACGGGAGAGTGAAGCTCAGCCTGTGGGTCTCCGCTGCTTCCTGGCTGCTTCCGGGAGAACCACACACAGGAGTGCGGTTTTCAGACTTTCCCCTGACAGTCCCAACACAAGCCCCCCCACCCCAGAGCCATCTGAGGAGGGCAGGGCGGGGTTAGCCCTGTCAGCAGCCCTCCAGTCTCCCAGGGGCTCTGGAGCAGCTGGAGCATGTCTCGCACAGCTGGGGGTAGCCAGCCTTGCTGCAGTGACCTCTGCCCTTCTGCGTTTCCCGTCAACCTCATCTTCTGACCATTTTCTTTGTCACTGTGCTCAGTCTGGTTTCTGCTTCTCCCAGTGCAGGGGTGAGTGTGGGAGGGGAGATGGGAGGGACCCTTTCACTGTATTCAGTGTGGTTTCTGTGTCTCCCAGTGCAGGGGGTAGGGGTCGCCTAGAGTGGGGCCCAACCCCCACTATTTTCCTGTTCACTCAATCCCTTCACCCTATGACAGATTTGCATTGCTCTGGCAGTTGTAGACCTGTGAGTCTGACTTCCCACTTAGAGACACCAGAAGCAGAGAGAAAAGCCTGTGGTGCTCTTTTAGAAGGAAGCAGGCTTAGGATGCAGCTCTCCATTTTGCAAAAGTGGTTCTAAGTGAATCATTTAACATCTCCGCCCTTGTCTTCCTCATCATGACTTTGAGAGGATGTGATAATGTAAATGAATGCATTCAATAAACGATAACGATTATGGTGACTGCCTGTGTATATGTGTGTCTGCCTGTGCCTGTATGTATGCACTAATGTACATGCCATTAGACACTGCCGTTTACACAGCAGCCCTTACAGGGCATTTGGGGTGTTGGTCGATGTTCATTTGGAGACTTGATTGCTAGTCCAGTGACTGGGGCTGTGCTGCAAGGAGCAGGCTGTTTGATAGGGCCTGTCTCCCCTCTTTGGGCACCGTATGCATGAGGCAAATTCTGGTACCCTGTGTTTGGAACACAAGGTCTGCTATTTAGTCAAGTCCCCCACTGACAGAAAAGCAATGACACATTTTCTTTGAGGCCAGAAAGATTAAAAAAGAAAGCTATGGTTTTCATCAGTGATCTGACGTCAGGGAAAATGGCTAGCACACACCCCCGACTCAGAAGTCATGAAAAGGCCTGGCAATGGATGTTTTCCATTCTGTGGAAAAGCAGAATGTGAATTCCACAGCCCATCTGTGTGCCCTTGAAGTGTCCCGGAGGCTGGGAACAGACGTGTGTGTTCCAGCTGGGGCAGAAGGCACAGACAGGACGCCTGAGGAGACACCAGCCCTGCTGGGTGCAGCCCAGTGTGAAACATTTTTCCCAGTCAAGGCCCCTCACACACTCACGGTAAAGTAAGGGTCAGAGGGGCCCTTCTGACACACACCCCAGCAGATAGCTATGCCAGCTACACTCATACTCACGTCCTCTGTGACAATCATGAAGGGCTCTGACAGCCAGCTCCTTGCTTGTGAGGAGGAAGGTGTGCTGTCTGAAACAGTCATGACTTGGGAGTGTAACCCTGATATTCAAGTGCCACCCTCCTCCCCGGAAGACCCACAGGGGGCTCAGGGGCCTTCAGCTTTTGAGAGCGCCCATCTCCTGGAGAGCTCCTCACTCCCAGATTGCCTGGCACGCTCTCCACATGAGCAGAAGAAGGGTTTAAGCTGAGTTCTGAGGGTTAAGAGTAGCCAAGCTAGTGGAAACACAGAGATCTAGACATCCGTGCATTAAAGAGTTGTCCCATTGACCACGGTGGCATATGCCTATAATCTCAGCACTTGGATGCTTAAGGCAGAGTCAAGGTCAGCCAGGGCTACCTAACCAGACCCTGAGGGATCAAATCCCACTGCCACACCTATGAGCTGTGATAACTTGCCAGGTTAAGCAATTTCTGTGCCTCAGTTTCCCAATTCATAACACTTGCCTCACGAGACTGTTTACAGCCTTACTGGGCTACAATTTTGTAGGATTACCTGTCTACCTGTGTGGAACATTTACATACATAGCTCTACCGGAAAACCCTTAGTCTGTGAGTGCTCCCTATTACTGTTCTCAAATTAGAAAGGGTGGAAGCTGGTGGGCAGCTCTGACAGGAGCTGATACCAAACTACCCTTCAGCACTGAGCTTTACAGGAGGAGGGCAGCAATGCCCTGTGTGCCGGGACCACACCCTGGGATAGGTGACCATTCAAACGGGCAGTATGTATCTGAGGGAACACGATAGGACTGCAGACGAAAAGCAAGTCCTCCCCTTAAAAGCTGAGGAGGAACGTGTGCTCGTCTCCTGTCCACAGGCTTGAGGGTCACTGAGCGGCGAAGGGTAGACATGTGAGAGAGACAGGGGTGGCTGACGACAAGGGAAAGTTGTCGTCTGGACCCGGCAGGGCAGAGCTCACAGCGCACAGAGCCGGCGCGAGCAAGCCGGGACAAAGGCCAGCATGGACAGGGAGCTGGCCACACAACCCTGCCCCTGGCTGTGAGGCTGCTGGCAACCAGCTGCTGGGAGTGGGAGGCTGCCTCTGGCAGTCAGCCATGCCACAGCGGGGCACCAACACGGAAGAATTATCCGGGGAGACAAAATCGATGCATGTAAAAAAGAAAAAGCACAAAGGTAAGTGAGGAGGGGAGGAGGGTGAGAGGAGCTGGGAGGAAGGAGAGCACATCTTAGGAAGTGCTTAATAGAAGCAAAGTCTAGGGGAGGGACGTTAGGAGCACCCCACAGGACACACACAAGGGAAGCAGAGGCAGGCAGATGTTTATGAGTTCAAGTCTACCCTGTGTATGTAGCAAGTTTTAAGCCAGCAGGGCTCTACAGTGAGACACTGTCCAAAAAAAAAAAAAAAAAAAAAAAGTACTTGCTTAAAGTAGTAGACAGGAGAGAATGCTGACACAGGAAGATGGCGGAGGTCCGGCACCACCTTCAGAGACATCCCCAAACCAAGCACAGCACCCGACTTTTCTGTCCTTTGGTGTGCTTCAGTCTGACAAGGGACAGGAGGAGTCAGGGACTGAGTGGATCATGGATTAGAACTGTAAGCCCACAGCCCCGACAGCAGCTGGCTCACAGCTGTTCCACAGAGTGCTGGTGGAAGCAGGAAGCGGTGGGGTCTGCGCTGCAGAGTGGGTCTCCAGCATCCTAAAGAGCCCCAGCCTAGCAACTCGGCACCAAGCTTAATGCCCGGCACGTGCAAGGGAGTCTCCACACACGTGCTGGGTTCTGACTGGGACCCTCCTCCTGGAGATGCATCCAGAATCCACGTGGCAGCCAAAATTCCCGGCAAAACAACCTTCTCCGCTGCACACTCAGCCTTGTGGAAGCTCCTGCGGTTACTCAGCGCAGGTTCGGAAGCTGATTTCTACCTGTACGGGATTGTTTTCCTCAATAACACGCTGCTATTTCAGACTCCGCGCCAGCAGCCACGGCAACCAGAGCAAACTGCCGTTCTCGGACCAGATCTTAGGCAAGGACAGGAAAACCGGTCACGTCCCTAGAGGTGGAAGAAAACAGGCCAGAGACCTTCAGCAGTTCCGGGGGTGGCCGCCACCAGCACCACGTGACCCGGAAACCGCGGCTGCCGGAAGTGGGGTAGCGGGAAGCATTGCGGCTCGATGCTGGCGGGGGCTCTGCAGTGAGCAGCCGTGGGGGTCTCCCGGAGCCCATCCGGCTTTCTAGCGGCAAGCCTGGGGACCGCCTCTCCCTCGCCAAGCCGGAGACTGACGCCGCCTGTCCCCGCCGTGTCCCCGGGAACCGCCCTCCGTGTGTGCGTGGCCGGGCCAGCGCGGCTGGGCCTGGGCCAGAATACGCAGCCAGGTCCTGTTCTGAAAGGCCCGACAGCGGTGGGTCCTGCCGCTGAGGATGGTTAGCACCCAAGAGAAGACGGTTCCGCAGAGAACTCTGCAAACGGCCGCTAAATACACAGCCTGCGAAAGCACTGCAGACGAGGGCCTCTAGTTTTTACTGTCAGCTTGGTTTAGCAAAAAGTCACTTGGAAATTTAAAATCTCATCTGTTCTTCAAAAAGTGGAACACCGTCGCCGAAGGTTCCGTAAGTGGGGCACATACCGGTTAGAAGAGCGGCTGGCCCCGCCGGTTCGAAGCCCACCTGAGCTCTCTGGCGCTGGAATACCGAATATTCAGCAGCACAGGAACATCCTGAGTGCTGCACTTCCAGGCCTGGCTGGGCCTGCTCGCCAGCGTTCCTGAGGACAGCGAGTGCCTTCCATACCCACCCCCGGCCCCTTCAGGGCTCTGCGACTCCTTTGCCTTTTCTTTCAGCTCCCGCCTCTGTGGACTTGGGATGAGCTGTCGTTTGTAAGATTTATAACTCACGGCTTTGATGTTGGACAGATGGATCACGTCAACGGAAAATTCTTCCTCCCTTAGGATGTACGACCGTGTTTTTCTCTGCTGACTGTTCGCTTTGATATAATAAAGCAAGCTTCAGTTTCTTGAGTTTTTCCTAAGAGTGAAACTTTGTAAAGAATTCTCATCACTGAATCAGCATGCTACAGACTAAAATATTCACAC
This sequence comes from Rhombomys opimus, assembly GCA_010120015.1. Lineage (NCBI taxonomy): Eukaryota > Metazoa > Chordata > Mammalia > Rodentia > Muridae > Rhombomys > Rhombomys opimus. Next base: position 2,016,332 of record REGO01000124.1, read on the forward strand.
ATCTGTTTATACCATAAGGCAAAACCACAACTTCCTAGCCACTACAGGGTTTTCACTGAGGAGCTTCTGGCCCTTGGAACTCAGCTGAGTCGTCACAGGCTCTAGGCTCTCCCCTCCTGAACGTGGCAAGGCTGGGTGCCACCGATGCTTCTCCATGGCTCCGCTGTATTATCAAGTCAGATGACAGTGGAGAGAGCACAGGGCTGCAGGCTGCTGAACAAAACTCTGACATGACGCGGTCTAGACACACGCTGCCCCGTGACGGCCACCAGAGGCACGTGGCGACTTAAGCCCCGCTCACTGCACTGAGCGATTCAGGTCCTTCATTACCCAGCCACGTTCTTGTGTGTCAGGAGCCACGCGGGACCGCATGAGCGTGGGACTGTGTGAGCGCGAAGTTCCTCCCTACGACTGCAGAGACGTGTGCCTGCAATGCTGATCTACAGTCTAAGAGCTCGGGGGCATCTCCCAACAGCGGCACTGATTTCCCAGGACAGAAGGGTTCCTGGCTATTAAGAAATCAGAAAATCCCTGGTGCTAGAATGAGGAAACCTGAGCGCATTGCTGAGGCACATTCCTGCAGATGAAATAACTCGATCACATCCACACTTCCAGTCCCTCCCACAGCAAACAGTACAGGCATACACCATTGTTAGTATTGTCATGCCTGGATGGCTGCTCTCCATTGTCCACTGTATCTAGAATTAACTAAAACCCAGCCTGAGAGATATTTTCCTCAATGACATCATCTGAAGTGGGAAGAGCCACCTTTAATTTGGATCGTTTGAGGTGGGAGAGCCACCTATAACCCCAGCCACGCCTTCTGCTGGATGTCCTATATACACAGACACAAAGAAGGGAGTTGCTCTTTGCCTGCTTGCCCTCCCTTCCACTGGAAAGTCCATTCCTTCACTGCCACTGGAGCACACTTCCTCAGGATTCCAGCATCTACTGAGGACCAGCTGAGACATCCAGCCTCCTGGGCTGAGCACGGGCTGGATCCCTGGGCCTGCTGTTGGCAGACAGCCGTTGCTGGACCGGCTGGAGCACAGCCTGTGAGCCATCCTAACAAATGTCTGTTTATATATCCATCCTACCCGTTCTGCTCCTCCACTCCTGCCTGACACAAAGCCTGAGGCTTGTGTGGAAGATACTCTTTAGCTCCATATGCATGTTGCACGGCTTGCGAGGGTTCACTCGGCTGTTCTGCCAGGACAGACGTGTCTATAATGGAGACAAGTCCTCTGCGTCAGTTTTGACTCTGGATAGTTTGGGGTCTGCTAGCTAAGCGAGGTTGTAAATGAAGTGGGGTAGCTGAAGCAGGAAGAGCTGGGGAAGCTGTAGTGGACACGGTTGGTTTCCGATCCCTTTCAGCAGGGAGGCTTGTGGGGCGCAGGCACCACAGCAGAGAGGTGCCGCTCACTGAGGAAGGCACACTTCAGGAGCTGCTCACAAGCTCAGTGAGAAGACAGCACCGCACTGCCCGAGTCACAACAAGGGCAGCAAGCAAGCAAACGGCAACAAAACAAAGGCAGAGGCTGTCTAAATGGCTGCGAAGAACTGGTAGCATTCAAAGGGAGTTGCATTTTTATGACTTCTCTGTGATTATTATTTAGTTGCTTAAAACTATTTTTTACTTGATGTTATTTCATCTTTAAGTAGTTTCCCGTTGATAAAATTACCAGCAGATATATATTATTACATGTGGTCTGAAGGGCAGTCAGAATTAGCAACTTGTTAGTCAGGAATGGGGGTTAATGTTATCAGTTGGTGAGGGATCACTTAATGGAAAGCTGCAGCAGGTGTTAACTGGAAATCAAAAAGCCCAAGCTGGCAGGAAATACGAAATGAACGTCTAGGGCTTCTTAAAAGAGATCAGAACTCAGGCACTGTGATTTCATTAACAGCCAACTTACTTAATTACACCTGGAATCACTGGGAGCTGAGCATGCAGGGCAGGAGTGCATCGACTGTTGACGGAGGTGGGAAGACTGTACGCCGTGGGAGGCACCACCCCTGCCTGGACCCCTGTGCGGTAGGAAGGGAGGAAGGGAGCCGAACAGCAGCCAGCATGTGCTAGCTTCTCCGTTCATAATTCCAAGGGTGTCTTAGTCAGTGTTCAGTTGCCATGAAGAGACACCATGACCATGACAGCTTTTATAAAAGAAAGCATTTAATTGGGGCTGTCGTATATCTTCAGGGGTTTAACCCATCATCCTCAAGGCAGGGAGCATGGTGGCACACAGGCAGACATGACGCTGGAGAAGTAGCTGAGAGTTCTACATCTGGATCCACAGGCAGCAGGAAGAGAGAGGCACTGGGCCTGTCTTGGGCTTTTGAAACCGCAAAGCCCACCCCCCAGTGACACATTTCCTCCATCATCCTTCCCAAGCAGTGCCACTCGCTGATGACTCAGCATTCAAATATATGAGCCCATGGGACCATTCGTATCCAAAGCACCCCAGACGGGATGTGGTCATGCTCCTGCTAATTTAACTTCTCCACTGGGATAAACTGCACCTTTAACTGTGAGCAAAAGTAAGACCTTTAAAATTGCTTTGGTTGGGGCATTTTATGACAGCAGCAGGAAAAGAAGCTAAGTCGGGCACCAAACAGAAAAACCTTTAGGGTCTAAGCTGGTCCTCCCCTGGGGGTTCATGATGAATCTATTCTCCTCTCCATTGGGCTCAGCAGAGACCACAGCAGAAGCTAGCCCAGACGGTTACAGAGTATGTACTTTGAACTCTTCGAACACTGCTTGCCTTGTTTAAACAGTTTCAAGTCTCTGGACCAGATGGAATAATATTTCTGGGGCATAAGCAATTTACAAAAATTTTTGTCAAAGATCGATTTATTTTTATTTTATGTGTATGAGCACTTACCTGCACACACACACACCATATTGCATGCTTAAGGTTCCAGAGGCCAGATGGCATTAGATGCTCTGGACCTGGACTTACAGTCTGCCATAAACGATCTGTGAGTGCTGGGAATCAAACTCGGGTCCTCTATAGAATAAATGTGCTTAACTACCAAGCCATCTCTCCAGCCCAGGGGACCCAGTTTTAGACTTAGAAGCTTTTAAGAAGAAAACAGACAGCTCTGAATAGAAGACGTCAGGAGGGTACCAGCGGAGTCTCCAGAACGGAAGAGGAGCAAGGATGCCATTAAAGCCTGGAGACCTCTGCAAGGGAAGGGGTCCTGTAGGAATGCGAACCCACAACAGGACTAAACCCTGCTTCTTGCTGCCTTAGAAGATCTGTTCTGTTCTGTAGGTAACAGCCCAGCCAAAGCAGATGCAACTCAGCTGTTGGCAGTGCCTCATAAATTATTTCCGCAGCACCTTTCTGTCACTGCTGACCAGTTCTGTTTTAAGAACTGTGCTATGTCTCATCTGCATGACTGGAGTATGACGTCTTCCTGACTGGGAAAATTTATACTGTACGCTTTTTTCCCAACCTTGAACAGCACCTGCCATATTCCTGTAACAACTCAGATCACATGAGCTCTAGAAGGCCCTGGAATTCTGAAACTCCTGGGGTCCTGGAAGTGCAAAAAGCAGGGTGCCTTTTCCCAGGAATCAACAGGGACCTTGGCCTTAGGCTGAAATGGGTTGTCAGGGAGCTGACCACCTTTACTCTAGGCAGATGTAACACAAAGGCAAGACACTGTGTGACAAGCACCAGACTGAGACCCCAAGAGAAAAGAAGGACACAGATGAGGAGCCCTAAACTGTCCTAGAGAACTGCATGGTGACAGTGCTGGATCCGAGCAGCAGAGCAGGATGGGACAGCACAGCCTGGGATCTATACCGTGGGGAGTGTGAGAAGAGCAGAGCTCAAGGTGAGAGAGGGCGGGGTGGGGGATGGGCAGAAAAAATAGCACTTCACTTTGAGCCTTGTTAGTCATGCCTCTGAAGAAACTAACTATAGAGAACAAAAGAGGCACCAGAAATAAACTCCCTGTTCTAGAAACACCCCCCCACCCCGGCCCTGAGCACATCGCTCTCCCTGCATTGGTTATTCTTGAAAGGCAGCACACTCCTTTCTCAGAGTTGGAATCCCAGCTCACTCGTGGGCTCTTCAAGCTCTCAGCCCCCTCCCGAGGTCTGAAGTTTTGCCTGGAATCACTGAATAGCATTCTGATTTGCAGAGTGCTACTTTTCAGCGACCTCAGAAAGGACGCTGCTCCTGAAAGCACAGCCCATGCTAATTCTTTTCTGAGCATTGCCAGAGATCCCAGAACCATTCTTTAGGATTCTGCTTCTGAAGTTGCCAGCACTTCAAGTTATATTTCATTGTTCCCAGAACTCTTGAAGGAGTCGCTGGAACTAGCCACTTATCAGGTGAGAAAATATAAACAACAGAAGTTGCTGTTCCGTGGCTTAGCTAGGTTTTTGAACTGGGGCCGATCCATCTCTGTAGCTTATGCTATTAACATCTGTGAGCTGGTTAAACACACAGCATTAAACACACACGCATTTCTCCTTTACTGTCACATATGCACGCATTTGTATGTACACATTTCTGCTTAAAGGCTCCCAGAAAAGTCAGGATCTAGGATTCATTTTGGAAATCACGTGCATCTACATTAGAAGCAATAGCCTAGACATTTTCCTCTAATTTGAGACAGAAATCTTGAAAATATCAGGCAGGCGTCCAAAAGCATTGTGCATTCAGCCACTCGGACCTGAGACCGGGACACCTGTCTTAGGACACAGTCCTACCTGTCCCTCGGAGTGGGAGCTAAGTGTCCCGTTCACTGCTGGGTTAATGCTGCTGCCTCAGGACCCTCCTAAGGAGGGGAACGGCTTATCTCATTCCAATAGCACGTGCAGATCAAGATGAATGTAAAACATCCAGATTTCCCATGTGGTTCCATGCAAGCAGGGTCTAAGCAAAGGGCTCCCTGATCTCAGCACATCCCTTTTGTGAAAGATCTCAGGGCAGGAGTGTGTAGGGTTAGAACGGAATTGTCCTAGTCCTGAATCCCTTAATGAGAGATGCACACTAACCCTCTTGAGCCTTACAAAACAAAATGCAATTTAAAAAAAAAGATGTAAAAAAAAGCAAGGATGTTCATCTAGCCTTGCTCTTTCTGCAATCTACAGTGAGAAAAAGCAGTAAAACTACTTCCAAAACCTTTAGCTCAAAAAAAAAAACAACAAACCTTCTCAAAATATATATTTAAAATACTAAGAGAGTATATCTTCATTTCATTCATGTTTTGTTACAAAAATAAATATATATATTAAATGATCACTATAATCAATACCCAGAAGTGCAACTGTGGTGACTAGAAGGTGTTGGAAATGATTAGATTTTTAAATAAGAACGTATTCCCTAGGGCTGGGTTGGGAGGCATGACAAGGGCATAGTGCTACCCTGTTTCCGTTTCCATCTGAGGCTTTACTGCGGGCTTCAATAATTATTCTGCCAGACTTCTGCCTGTGCTGAGACTAGAGAGGGAGAACCAGCATATTCTTCTATGCCTTTTCTCACAAGAAATAAATTGCACCAATTACCATGTTTGCATTTTGTTGAATGGCTCTATTTAAATCGATTATATGTTAAACAAAAGTATTTGTGAAACTCACAGCTCAGAGTTAACCTGGCTGCAGCCCAGAGCACCCATCTGAGAAATAAGTAATTTCAACAGCATTCTCTCCTCAGAAAGGGGCCAGTGACTTGGATAAGGGAAACAATGAAGAGTTAACGCAGTCATTTCAAAGTGGGGAGGCATCTCCTCAGATGCTCTTCCATCTGTCATGCTCTGCTTTTCCCTACACTTAGTCAGCATTTCCAGAATGCTATCTCCCCAGAGGAAACCCTGGCCTCATGCCAGGAATTACTTAGTTATGGAAAGCACCAAGAAACTACCCTCTGACCTCACTGTTCCCGGCACTGCCAACCTCTATTTCCGGTGGCCAGGAGGGACAGAGACCCTCAGGGTCTCTTTTCTGTAGCAGCTATTCTGTTTTGTTGTTTTGAGATGTCTCCTGTGGTGCTCTCAAATACACCAGAGAGCTGAGACTCGCCTTGATTCCTGACCCTCAGCCTCCAAGGCCTGAGTTCCAGGATTACAGACATGTACCAACATGCCCAGCTACAAATACCCCCCCCCCGGGGGGAATGCATGTGTATTCAAGGGGGTGTATGTGTGTGTGTACATATTACATGTGTGATTTGGAGACCAGAGGGCTCTGTAAAGTGTCTTCCTCAATCACTCTCCACCCCAGTTCTTGAGACAGCCTCTCACACTGTGGCTAGAGCTCACTAAATTTGGGTAGCTTGACTGGCTAGCAAAATCTCCAGAGTCTTCACATCTCCCCTCCCCCACCCCCAGTTCTTTGATTAAAGGCATGGGGTGCCACTGCGCTAGATTTTCACGTGTTGGGGATGAAAATTAGATCCTCATGTGAACACAACAAGCACCCACCCCAGCAGACCTGCTCTCAGCCCACTCACTGTACGGTCTTCAGTGAAGATGAAGATGGCTTTAGAGCCCTAAGAGACTGGGTAGCTTACTGCATTTAAGATGAAATGATTACTACTTAATTTGTTGTACAGCTCATGAATTCTTTGGACCCATGAATCTCTGCTCACAACTTCCTACTGAGCGTGCTCTTTCTCTCTCTCTCTTTCTCCCTCCATGAAACTTCCTACTGAGTGCGCGCTCTCTCTCTTTCTTCCTTCCTCCAGAGCCTCACTTCAAAGCCCAGTTTGGTCTCAACTATCTCTCTTGAGGGTGACAGGTGTGCACCCCCACATCTGGTTTCTCACACTGACAGAATCCTAACAGCTACCTAAAATATTTAAGATCAGGCTCTTTCCTTTTGAGCTAAGGTTTCGCGTAGCCCAGGTTGGCCTCAAATCCACCATGTACTGGCCTTGAACTTCCGATCTCCTGTCTCTGTCTCCTGAGCACTGGAACAGCAGGGATTGTCCTCATGCCCAGCTTATGTGGTGCTGGGGACTGAACTCAGGAACTGATGCTTGCTAGGCCTGCACTCTCCCAGCTGAGCCACATCCAAGGACAGTTCTTCAGCATTCTGTGGCTATTAAGGTTTCCACACATCTGCGTGCCACTACATGGAGCCAGAACCACTTGCGACGCTTTGTTCCCAAATCATTTTCTCGTGCAGATAGTGGGAGAGGCGCTCTAAAGGAAAGGTGGTTGTGAGCCCCGGAACAGACGGAATTCCCAGCGGCTCCTCCTCTCTCTGCATCTAATTAACAAGAGCACAAGTAATGGTTCCGCAAGGTCCGCCCGCCACTTGACAGATACAAAATCTCTTCAGTCCTCCTCTCAATGCAAGAAGCAGACACTATTTTTAACGCAACTTTACAGGTTGAGACTAAAATGGAGGAGGCGGAGTAACTTGCCCAAGCGCACACAGCAGTGACATCAGGCTGCAGAAACCCTGGAGCCTGGCTCTCCCACAGGTTAAACCATCATGGGTCACACTGACATTACACAAAAGCTGATGACATAAGCTTTGAGACAAAAGGGCAAAATGGTTTTGGAGCAAGCTATATAGACCATTTCAAGATGCCTTTTCATGGACCTTACATGCAAATGTAAAATGCTTTAATGTTGCCTGTGTGTGATCAGAGTGTCTGCCTGTCAGATGATGCTTGTGTCTGTCTGTCAGATATCTGTTTGTATGACTTCTCTTAATAGCATGAGATGGCATGAATAAAGCTTATAAATGGTGCTAAGATAAAGAACAGTAAAATATCCAAACATCTTGCTACTGTGTATAAAGATTATACAGATACTGCACAAAGCAAAATCTGTGCTTTATAAGTGCGTGTCTGAGAGGAGAAAATAGAGACACAGAAAATGAAAGACAGGACTTGCGACGGGAGGAGTGAGAAGGGACAGGCTGCAGAGAATAAATACAGCAGAAGCAGGGCTTCCCTGAGCTCTCTGATCACACGGTGGGCCTCTGCTCACTTACCCTCTGAGCTCCGCCTGAGGCACGGAAGAGCACCCACCAGCGCACACAGGTTCTACCAGTGACGCACACTCCTCTATGTGCCCCGGTACTCATTCCTGTGACAAGGGAAGGTGAAGTCATTGCTCTTGCTGATTGCTGTGATTAGTTGTACATGACAACATGGACACGGAACCACACTCGGCTCCTGTGGGTCTGAGCAGTGCTTGCAAAAGGACCCACGGCCGAATCCCCCTCCAGGGAAAGGCCCCTGCTCCCTCCGTCGCCACAGCCTCACCCAGTCTGCTGATGGCCTGAGGACAACTGGAGACTAGACAGGGGACTCTGTCTCCTTGCTGGGCATGCACCTCACATCTTGAGCCTTGGACTGAAACTGAAACTGTGGTTCCTGGGTCTTTGCAACTCGCCAGAACTCACCTGGCAATCCTCTGTCCTGGGTGGCCGTCATGCTGACTGGAGGTGGTGGGACTTTCTAACTCCATATCTCAGAGGCCAGCTTCTTGCTGTATGTATACCCCATAGCGTATGTGTTCATAGTCATTGTGAAGTTTGTGTGCCTGTTTTTATGTGTCACATGTAATTTACATACTTTAATATATACAGAAATACTGGCTCTGTTTCTCTGGAGCATCCAGACTGAAGTCTTGTTACTCAGTGCTTGTTTCATTATATAATAGTTAACTATGTCAGCACTCTCATGTGTTTAAACCTCAGGACAAATCACATTCAAAAATGCATTGAGGATCCCAGAGTTTATTTTATACTCTAAGCAGATGTGTTCATGTCATTTTACCTCTTCTAATGTTTACTATATTACAAACTGAGTCAGAATATTCAAATATTTGTAAAGACTAACAGTGAGAAACTAATTGCATATTAATCTAAACAACTTGTTTTTAGATTTATTTACTAATGTGTGTGGATCTTTTCCCTGCATGTACATAAATATCCCATACATGTACATGTTGGATCCCCTTCAACTGGGGTTACACCATGTGACTGCTAAGAACTGAACTCAGGTCCTCTGAAAGAGAAAGTTGAGTCCTGTGTCCAGCCCAGAAAGTTTATTTTTAATGGGGAAATACTCCTACTTTATAAAAGAAGTATAATCCTTTTGGTGCAAATTCCTTATATGTTTGGGTTAAAAACAGTGAGGTTTCACTTTCTGTACCCAACATGCTATGTTGCTTTCCTTGACTCACAGAGAGTCGTCTGGCCTCATAAACATACAACTGGAAAGTGTGTGTGTATGAGAGAGAGAGAGAGACAATTTTCCTGGCTTTTTAGACACTCGTGTAGCTATTCTCCTCTGAGAATATCCCGAACCTGACAAAGAACAAGTGCTGGTTTTAATGGTTACTACAAACCACATCACCCTAATGCAACTCCTGGTCCATGCCAGACCTTGTTGGATCCATTCATGATTCCGTAACCTGACACACTAGTCAACGGAAAGATACTAGTTCACTGAGCTCGTGGATTGTCCCAGTATCATCACATTCGTTGGCATCTACCTAACCAACACAGCTCTCATAATGAAAGTCCTCACAAGCTTTAGGAAGCTTTTGGTTCAGTTAGGATACAATTTTGCCCAAATTCAGTTTCATTTGAAGGCCTCATTTTATTGTTTGCTAGAAATGAATTATTTTCCTTCCTGTGACAGGCTTACCTAATTCGTTTTCTAATAAAAATGATAGCTTATAGCTCTTCTTCTTGGATAAATTGTTCAGATTTCACCTCAATGGCTTTACAGAAAACCATTACAATTTGGTATGTGAGTGTATACTATCTATTTCAAGTGTTGATTCCTGTACCCCCAGATCTGGTTGTTCTGAGAATCTCCTGTCTCAATGTTGTGTAACCACTGCTCCCCTGATAAGCCAGTCAAGGAGCTTATAGCCAATTGCTGAGCAGGGAGAGAATAAGGCAGAACTTCCCCAGGGGAGGCAGAGATAGAGGAGGAAGTAGGGGATTCAGCCACAGGCGAGGTCCAAGAGACATGAGGAGAAGAAGCTGGTGCCGGAAGCTGCAAAGTGCGAGCATCTCTGGGATATACACTGGGAGAAAACAGATTAGCTTAGGGGGTTAAGAGCAGAGTAACGACTGCTCAGCCCTTGTGCTGTGAAGTTTGTTAAATAATAGTCCTGATTATTTGTGTGGGTATGAGGGAAACTGAGAAGCAAACACAGTTTATAACTAACGTGGGAGTACTTAGTGTATGAGATCCTAAAAAAGATGTGTGCTCGGGGTTGAGCATCAGTGAGCTCTCACTGCCTCATCAACAGTGTTGCTACTTAGGGTACTGCTGACAGTGAACCCATACCGGTGAAACACACGCCAGCACAATTACCCCCATGCCTCACACCATCAGCGCATGTGCCAGCAGAATAACAGCAGAGCCTAGTATGAGAGCACAGGATCCCCAGCAACCCACAGACTCTGCTGTGCCACCACGGAGTCTGTGCCAGCTTGTTATCTAGAACTCTGAAATCCTAAACCCATCCTTCAGAAATGCAAAGCCACGTGGAAATCTAGTGTAGACGCTTCCTGAAATACATACATACATAAGATTAATTTATATGAAGTTACCATATAATGGTGATCAATGCCCCTAGGAGACATCACATCCTCAGCAAAACCATTGGTGCCAGCAGTGGGCTAACATCTTTTTGAGTAAGTGGCCAAATGGGTCCCACGGACTCCCCAGACATTTCCAGCTGGGTCACAGGCCCTAGGAGAAGGTCAGCTACTTATTACTCTGCTAAATGAAAACAGCGAGAAAGTAAAATTCCGAAGACTCGTGGCTACACCCAGAGATCAGAGCCTGGCTCAGCCCTCATAGGTCAACATGGAGACCCACCATGACCTTGTGCAGACATTACCTTAAATGAGCCAAGCCCTAAATGAGACACCTTTATCACACCCCTCCCCTCAAGTCTAGGGGCTCTGCGTGGAAAAAGTAGAAAGATCGTGGGAACCAGAAGCGGTAGACGACCCCAGGAAGCAGCGTTTCCCAGATACAGCAGCCTGATGCACATACGAGATGGTGACTGCTCACTACCAGACCTGCACAGGTTCAAACCAGACAAAATCATCACACCGCCGAGGGATGAGAAGAGAAATCCCAACCCTGACCACGAAGCTGTTTGCAACTGGTACTTGCTGAAAACGTGAAAAATCAGTTTCCTCCAATGGAGTGTCTCTCGGGTATATCTATCACAATCCAGTGATAAAATAAAACAAAGGAAAAAAGTCAGACCCCACTCTTACCTCCCCCAGAGGCAAGGAACTAGAAAGCGTGATGAACGCAATCTCAGAAATGGGACGCATCTGGGCTCCTGATGCGACTCTCACGTGAATGTGCATTTCAGAACGAACCCATGTGCTTAGGCCGGAAGCCCTGCAGAGGGGACAGCAAGCCTGCTGGGATCCTGACTGACACATTCTAACGTTTATAAAGAAGAGAAAAAGGAATGAAGCAGTCAAGTCACATGACAGTGCTGTTCCCGGCTTCACACTGTGTGCTTGCAGCACCATCTTTAAAACTAGGAACACATCTCTAGCTTGTGTGGGCTCATGATTTAGGTATCTGTGGATCATCGACTACACAGTGGGAGTGTTCAGAAAAGCGCCCATGTTGACCCGGCTTCCTCGACTCTACTCCCCAGCTGATACAGTGTAACAAGTGTTTGCACGAGAGTTACATTGTGTTAGGATTCTCAGATTCCTGAGGGGAGACTGCGCAAGTTTTCTGTCAGCACTCAACATACAAAGGGCTTGAGTGGGCATCTGTGGAGTTTGCTATCTACAGCCCAGAGCCTGTCCTCATGGGCACTAAAGATGGCCACCTGTGCAGGGACGTGAGATGGTTTGCAAGAATCTCTGCAGGATGGTGCAGAGGAAGGAGGGAAGACAAGTGGAGCTGGAGAGGAATCAAGATTGCCTGTGTCGGTAACTGTCAAGGCTGGCTGCTGTTATGGTGAAGGTCCTAATAGCATTATCTGTACTGTTTCACTATATTTGGAAATTCCAATAATCAGCCTCTTGTGTGTGTGTGTGTGTGTGTGTGTGTGTGTGTATGTGTGTGTTTAAGCTATCTCTGCCTCTTTTATTTCATTTCCTTGAGTTTTTCCTGGAAAACTGTAGCATGATTTATGTGAACGAAGAGCCATGAAAATCCCTCTTCAGAACAGGCTGAAATAATAATGAGTTCTGCAGACATTAAATCTTCTCTCCCTTCATCCATTATTTTAAAAGCAAAGCGTTTCTCACTTCAGCTGATGTGGAGTATTTATATAACAGACCCTCCGTCAGAAGGCTTGTTCTCATGTGAAGCAGGCAATACTCACCTTCAACAAGAAAGCACAGAGGGCTTTGAAACCAAGGTAACATTCTATAAGCTGACTTAGGACTGGAATGTATATTTCAAGATGCCAAACATTTGTCACTATATAAACAAACAAACAAACAAAGAAACCTGATTTTTTTCCCCTTGTGCAATCAGACAAGGCTGAGCCTTTCTGCAGACTGGAATGAAGCCCTCCCCTCCTTCTAAGCTTACTTCCTACAGCAAACTTGTCATCAGGCCTCATAATGGTGGCCACTCACTCTCCAGGCCAAACGTGCTGGCAGCATCAGCCAGGATCTGGAAACACCTGCTGTGCCTCATAGCTGGGCTTCAGGGGCTGAGGGACGGCTCCTGTGCTGGCTGCTCTAGCAGAAGGCCAGTGTTTGGTTCTCACCACACACCTCAGCTCACGGCCATCTGTAACTCCAGCTCTGGGGCTATGCTGCCATCTGCAGCCTCTGCAGACACCAGGCAAGCATGTGCTGCACACGCATACATACAGACAAAACACTCGTACACATAAAACTTAAAATAAGAAAATACAGCGCTTCAGCCGGGCCTGATGATGTAAGCCTGTTCTGGGGAAGCTGAAACAGGGGGATGCCTGGAGCTTGCTGGCCAGACAGTCTAGGCCCAACAGTGACTCCAGGCTCAGTGAAAGACCCTGCCTCAAAAACTAAGGCGTAAGGGGCTAACGCGCCAGCTCTGAGGTCAACTGGGGCAACGCACCAGCTCTGCAGCTAGAAGCACTGGCTGTCCCACAGAGGACCCTGGTTCAGTTCCAAGTACCCACACAGTGGCTCAAAACCATGAATAACTAACTCCAAGTTCCAGGGAAGCTGATGTCCTCTCCTGACCTCAAAGGGAACCAAGCACCCACGCGCTACACATATGGACATGCAGGCAAAACAGCCACATAAGGAAAGTAAAAACAAATCTTTAAGGAGGTAAAACAAGTGCAAACAGCCACGGCAGAGGGTCACTAAGAAGCCTTGAGACATCAACCACTGTATGCCTCTACGTGTACACGCACGCGCGCACACATACACAAATGCTCCAGAAGAGTGAACACACGGCAACCTGAACCTCAACTCCACACACTTCCTCAGTAACTCATCACCCTCGAGGCAGGAGAAAGCCAGTGCTCATCACAGAAGAGGCAGCAGGGTGTGTGCGGTTTTCCTCACACGCAGGACCCTGCCCTCACTGTCACAGGCCAAGGCCACATTCCAGTGAGTGTTCTGCTGTGCTGTGGCTCAGGTGTGCTACTTGCCCTCCGTGTGCTTCAGGAATGGCTTAGACTCGAGAGAAATGGGGCATCGTCCCCAGTTCACAGAATGGTCTTACGAAGAGGCATTCAGGAATGGCGCCCATACCATGTGGACAGGAATTATTATTATTATTATTATTATCATTATCAATTTATTTTTTGAGACAGAGCTTCTTTGTCCTGTTAGGCTGTTCTGTACTGGCTGGTGGCCTCTGACGCCAGTGGTCACATTCTGCCTGTGCTATTAGCAGCAGCCATGCTTCAGTGTGGAGACTGCTCAGCGAAGGACACTGCATAAACTGGGCTCCAGAGGGCCTGGTAGGTACAGTGAAGGCAAGGCGACGACTGCTGGTTTGCTCTGCCACACACAGCACTCTCCTACACCTGGTAACCATCACGTGTGATGGATACCTAAGTGCAACTTGCAGAGAGAAACTGAGTTGCAAAAAATAACATGGACAACAGCATGGAAACCATTATAGAGCCACTTTCTAGAACTGGCCATGACTGTGGCAGGCCTGTCTGTCTCCCGGACTTGTGCTCACTTGCTGCCAATAAGAGTACGTCTAATCAAAGGAAAATTGAGGCAAAAATCTCTCAACCAAGGAAATGGGCAGAAGCCACAGTGCGGCGAACATCGAAGCAGCGATCATACACGGCTAGTGTCCAGAGGACTCTTTGGTGCTGCTTCATGGGTGACTGCATCTTGCTTTGTCAACGTGAGACCGGGTGTGCTTATGACGGCCTTGAGGAAGCCTCGAGTCCAGGCAAGAAGAGGAATTAGTGCCATATTGAGGCAAATAGAGAACGTAACTTTCAAATGCTAATTTGTAGGTAGCCAAGGCTGACCATCTTTGCTTCATACACACACATGAAACACACTCGGGGGCTTCCTGTTTAAATGCTCCCCAGACGGCTTGGCAAAGGAAAAATACAAGCAGGCAAAGGATGAAACTTGTGGGGCCAGAAGAAACAGGAGGCAACATTTAAGAAAACACAAATGCTCAGTCAAATCTCAATAGATAGACTGTGGGTCTCTTCCCATATAAGTCTACAAATGATGTCATGTATGTGCGCATATTAAAAATGCTGGAAACTGGAGAGTATGCTCCCAACCTCATGACGCAAGCTCAGTTCCTCCAACCCACGTGCCGGCATGAGAGAACTGACTCCTAAAAGTTGTCCTCTGACCTGCACACCATGCTGTTTCGTGTGCACGCACATGCACACACACACAGGACAGAGAGTGACATACAAACATAAGCAGGTGCACACAGATGAGCGACTGGCACTGACTGTTCCTTTGCTTTTTGTTAGTCTGAAACAATTTTAAATGCAATTGAATGTCTTCTAATACATTTCTTTATTGGATTACTCTGAGTTTCTTAGTTAAAATTTTATTGGACAGAACAGGGAGAATGATTTCTTTTTTAAAAGCATATGTATCCAGCACCCTGGTAAGCAGAGGCAGGCAGATCTTGGTGAGTTCAAGGCTACAGAGTGAGTACAGGACAACCAGTACTACACAGAGAAACAGTCTCAAAACAAATGAAAAACAAAGCAAAATAAAACCCACCACAACAAAACAACAACAAAACCATATATGTAATTTGTGATATCAGGGTGGAGGTGTTGGCTGAAGTTGGCCAGAGGGATGGCTGAGATCCTGTCACCGTCATTGACTGTGTAGGGACCCTGGGATACCCTGGAGGATCACTAAGACAGACCTCACTGAGGCCCTCCCAGATTGAAACACCCTGCCGCCTGGCAGGGCCTCTGTAGCAAGGGGACAGCATGAGCAGAGAGCACACAACCTCCACAGAACTGAACGGACCACACATGGAAAGTGTGTGTGCACCAGCCATGGCAGAAGCACAGCTCACGAAAACAGACGGAGATGCAGGCGTTCCGCCTGAACAGGAGAGTTCCGCCTGAACGGGGAATTCAGGCACATCTTTAAAAGACGGGCTGAGGATGTAGCTCAGGTGGCAGAGTCTTCGCCTCACACTATAAAGACCTGATACACAGAGTTGGTCCCCGGCACCACACAAACTGTATGTGGCGGCACTCACTGTGATCCCAGAATTCCAGAGGGGGATAAGGTGTTCAAGGTCATCCTCACCCACATAAGAGGTACAGACTATGAGGTATAAAACCCTGCCAAAAAGTGAATAAATTGGAGGGATTAGGTCTCCTAGCATCGAAGACAAATTGTCCAGGGTACAAGAGGACAAATCACCTGTCAAGCCACAAACATTTTAACTTGAATAAGAAAAGATAATCAGCTGAACCCAATTCACAAGCCCTGGTGCTGCAGGCCTGGGGCAGAGCTTGACCAGACTTAGCTGGCAAGCTCCAACAAGTAAACACATTCTCTCCAGACAGATTGCAAGGGGATTCCCTCAGTCTCTGGGGTAAATGTAGCATCAGCAGGTGGCCACAGTGATGGGACTCAGATCGGTGCCTGAGCAGACATCAGCTCTCCGTGCTGGCGTGGGGTTCTTTTTTTCTAGAGCGCTCACAGAAAAACAGAAGATAACTCCAAAACCAGAATCATCTAAGTCATTCAGATCTTAGTCAGCAAAAGCAGCTGTTGCCAGCGGTCTCCTGAGCTAGGAGCCCCGGGCTTCCCAAACATTCTACAGCAGATCTGAAGCATCACGAAGACACATGAATGCCTCCCCCATCAATGCCTTACTTTTTGGCAGACTAATGTCCAATGAAAATGAAAAGTGGGAGTCAAAGGCAACACAGAGATTGCCAGAGAAGATGCAGGCTAAGTTAATGGAACGGCAGTTGGCAGTGGGGATGCGTCTCTCAGTGTGACTGAGACGGTACTGCACGGCCCGAAGGTGTCAGTGATTTTAGCAGGCGCTGCACGGGATACACGACCCGGGAGAACACGCCTTTATGAGCATGCTGGGGGCAGTCCTCAGGGGATCTCTACCACCAGGCTACGCACACACAAACGGAAGCCCAGGCAGGTCACACAGCTTTGCCACACTCGCCATTGTGCCTTAGGTGTGAACCGTCCCACAGGCCAGCACACAGCCTGGTTTAGAAGGTTGTTTGGAGGTGGGGCTGGCTAAAGGAAGTGGGTCCCTGGGGGTGGGGGAGTCTTGAGGGCCGGAGCTCAGCCTTGCTGGCTGTTCACCCCTCTGCTCCCTGCTCTGGTAACGTGACCAAGCGGCCCACGGTTTACCGCTGTGGCGGGTCGTATTCCCTTGAATCGTGAACCCAAATGAACGAGCCTCTCCTCCCTTGCTGCTCCTTGTCAGGTATTTGCTGCTTGCTCACGCCAGGTGGGCACCATCCCAGACGGACATGGCACTTCAGCTCCATGTCCCCATGACAGGGCTCCCTAGACACCACCAGATCTCCCGGGGCATTTCCCAGGCCTCTCACGCTTCCCTTCACGAAGACTTCTCTTCAATCCTCCTGCACCCCTCCCCTCCCACAGCAGACCCCTTTGCTCACTGCTTTCTCAGGAGAGCAGTCAGTGGAGCAATTCTGAGTTATCACCTCCTGCCTTCCTGCCGGTCCCTAGCTGAACCACCCTCGGCCCTCTGCCCTCCCAGCCAGGCCTTGCCTGGCATTTAAGAGCCCACCCTGGACTAGTCTGACACTTGCGCTCACACTTGCACTCTGCAGTCCTTGCTACCCTTAAAGCCCACTGCAAAAGGTCTTTGCGAGCTTACTGTTTTTGGCTAGTCTGGTTGACCAGCAAGCCCCTGGGGTATATGTGTCTCTGTCCTGGGGTTGTAGGCATATGCCGCTGTGCCCAGCCTTTTACTTGGCTGCTGCGGATCCGAACTCAGATCCTCACAGTTGTGCAGCGAATGTTTCCCTCAGGGATCCAGCTTCTTCAGCCCATCTTTGGTTTCTGTACATGGCTTCCATTCAAGTCTGGCTTGGCTGGCTCTCGGCCTGAAGCAGCTGCCTTTCAGTTTCTTGCAAGCAGCTCTCCTGGCAAACCTGTCTGGCTTTGCTGCTTGCTTGTTTGGCCTGTTCTGATTATAAATCGAGGAAGACAGTTCTGTTTTCACTGCTCATGCCACCCGCAGCGCCCTGTGCCTTCAAGCCTTGCGGCTGACAGACCGATCACTGGCCAGACAGAGGTCCCTGTAAAGGACACATCACTCCCCTCTTGTTGCTTTCAGGATTTTCTTCCCATCTTTAGATTTCAGAATTTTCACTGTGATGTCACTAGTTGTAAATCTGTTTGTATTTATTTTACTTGTTTTTCATTGAATCCCTTGGATTTATAAATTGATGTTTTAAAATGCATTTCTATTTCAGCCATAATTTCTTCACATACCTCTTCTCTTTCTTTCTCTATTCTTCTTGAAGGCCCAACACGTGACGGTGGTGCACTGAATGGCACTCCACATTTCTGAGACCCACAGCTCTCTGGGAGACGCTGTCTCATGCTGGGTTTTCTTTCACTGCCTCTTTTTCATAGGGCACCCACTTATTGATCTCCGCTAATTCAGGACTTACTGCTCAGTGGCTTTCAACTTCTCAGTGGCGTCAATTCTTCTATGGCCATATCCCATGAACCTGTGGTTCATGAAGGCTAATTCTCAGGCTCAGTTCTGGACAGCGTTGCAGCCAGCTGCCTGTTTCACGCTTTTCTCAGTTAGCCTGCAGTTGAGCTAATTACCAAAATCCCTCAGTGTCTGTTCAACTACTTTTCTGTGCATATGTGCTTGAGAGTGGCCCTGAGCTTGACATTCTCTGTATGGTTGCAAACCGGCCAACTCCTTTGGGAAGGGACTTGGTGGCTTTGTGGATTGCTTATCCCTCTGCAACAGCGATCACTGGAAACTGACCCTGCCCCTCCCTCCCTCTAGCTTCCTGCCACTCCCTAGGACATTAACTGAAGCCTTCCTTTGGCTCCCAGTTAACTAACTGCCTCAGGCTGTAGTCTACCGTGGCTTCTTCCTGCTTCTCCTATTCTTGGCCAAGTACAGACCTTCCCTCTCTTCTCAATTGGAGTTGAGTCTGGTTTATTGTTCACATGATCCACATAGAAAAAGGGCCCTGTTTGTGCTCAGATTTGGTAACACATTCACTTTCTAGGGAATCTGTTAAAATTTGTTTTTAAAATCCCACCACTCAACAAATGGTGCTGGTCTAACTGGATGACTCCGTGTAGAAAAAATGCAAATAGACAAGAGAAGCAGGGAGAAAGGCTCACAGATCACTTTCTTGCTCCTTCAGCAGGAAAGAGTCATAGATACCAGATAAACAAAATATGGGGGCAGAAAGGGGTGGGGTGGGGCCAACTAATAAAAAGGAAGAATATTCATGACTTTTGTAGCAGGAGCAAGGACATCTAGAAATGTGGTTACACACTGCTGCTCTTCTCACTGTCTTTCTGTTCACTGTCTTGGCAACTGTCTACTGTCACGGCTCTACAAGGGCTGCCATCTAGCATTTGGATTTTTTATATTTGTTGGAGGTTGTATAACTTAGAACATGGATGAATTGTAATGGCTAAAGGTTGTGTGACATCACAGCGGCACCTCTCAGATCCCACTGGTGTGGGCTGGCTCAGCTGAAGGGCCATGCCTGGCTGGCCCCAAAGTCTATGTCCTGCATTCTTCTCCCAACCTTTGTGAGCTTATTCCACATTTCTCTCTCTCTTCCTTAATCACCTTTATGTCTGCAAACATCACCATCAAGTTCCTACTTTTATCCCCTCTTCCCAGAGCTCTCTTCATCTATGTATCTACAAGGCTAACTTCATAGCATCACTGAAGTAATTACTCAAATACTATGGTACGGAGCCTAGCACACACCTGTAAACCCTGCACTTGGAAGGAAGAGGCAGGAAGCTATGGTGTTCAAGGCTAGTGTTAGTTTTGCAGTGAGTTCACTGCCAAGTCTTGCTAAGAGGAGAGGCCCTGCCTCAAAACAAAAAACAAAAATCACATACCATCTTCTTTAAAATTCCACTGTATGTACCATAGTCAACAAAGCTCACCCCAGCCCACACAGCATCCCTAAGACAACTACATTAAACCATAAATAGTATGTACCACTTTTTAATATGTTAAACATTTAAGAAATTAAGTTTAGTGCAATTTTATTGTCAGTGCCCAGTCAAAGCAGGTAAGTTTCACTAGTCAGGGTTTCGTTCCATCATTCCAAACACTGCCTGTTTCTCTTAGGGGCCAACAAACATTTGTTGAATGAATGCTAACTGGATGAAATCAGAGAGGCAGAAATTGATCTGGAAACTACACTTTGAATCAAAACTCTATGTTGCTGTTACTTCAGATGTGTCCTGTTTAAACAAAAGCCATGGGCTGACACGAGTTTTTATAAGCATTTGTCAAATCTACTGGGTATTTAATGGTGTCATTTTAAAAGCGCTTAGAAAGCTTTGGGCGTCTGAAGCCATCGGCTGACATCAACACAGGACACATCATCATATTTCAAAACAGAAGCAGAGGATCTAAGAGTGTATTTACGTTCATCCAGCAGAGTGACAGTGTGCTAGTTACTTCTCTTACTGCTGTGAACAAATACCTGACAAGATGGTGGAGGCATCCTGGCTCACAGTTTACAGAGACACAGTCCACCACAGCAGAGACTGGCAGCCCGGGCAGGGCAGCAGATGCTGACAGTGAGGTCTCCTCACATAGTCACAGAACAGGAAAGGGTCCCATCCCCCAGAACTCAGTGCCAGCATCTCCGTCTCCGAGAGGCTCTTCTTCATCTTCCACACTGAAGCCACCAGATAGTTATTCTACCTCAGAATTATCTTAATAACCCCCCCCCCACATGTACTGCCTCTTACATTTCTCTCTATATGGCACAGACAAGCCCTAAGCTAAGACGGCTTATCATAGTGTTTCAACATTAAAATGGGAAGAAAGTGATCCGAGTTACCCACAGTTTTTACAGGTGAGTGATGAGCAGAATTCTCTCCTAGGCTGCTGGACAATGCTGGCAAACCATGTTTCCTTATCAGCCCAAATGAATGTCCCCAGCATACCCACTGCTAGGCTAGCCTGCTCTTTGCCAGAACATAAACATCCCCCAGTTTTAGCACACAAACCCAGGCTGCTGTACATCACTTCAGGAAAGTTAAAACAACAGGAACTTGAAGCAGCTGGTCACATTACACCCACAGCAGAGGGAGATGAATACACACATGCTCACTGCTCAGCTTCCTTCCCAAACCTAGGGAATGCCACCGCCAGTGGGCCAGGACAGCCCCTCACAGACACGCCCACAGGCCAAGCTAATCATCCCTCACTGAGACCCTCTTCCTGGCAGTTTCTATGTCACGTCACTTGACAATGGCAACTAACCTCCACAAGCCTCTGCACCTTTTAAAGACTCACTCAACATTTCACCATCGTAGGTGAAGGTTTTCTAATGCCTGTGCAAATTCATCTCCCAACTCTGTCATCCGCTATCCACAATAGCCCACCTATATTTTTCCTAATATCTCTCAAAATAAGGTTTTCCCTTTTACTGGAAATATATTTTTTCTTACATAAGCCATCCTGATTAGTTTCTCCTTCCTCTATTCCATCCCCTTCCTCCTCACCCCACTTCCTGTCCAGATCCACTCCCTGTTTTTCAATGGGAAACAAACAGGCTTCTAAGGGACAATAATAAAATAAAACCTAATAAATAAAACAAAAATTATCACATCAGAATTGGACAAAATAAACCAACAGAAGAAAAAGCCCATGAGAAGGCACAAGAATCAGAGACCCCCTCATCTGAACACTCAGGGAGCCCATAAAAACACTAAGCTGGAAGCCATACTATTTACACAGAGGGCCTGGCGCAGCCTGCTTCAGTCTCTGTGGGTTCATATGAGCTTTGGTCATGTTGATTCAGAGGCCTTGTTTTCCTGGTGTCCTCCATCCCTCAGGCTCTTACACTCTTTCTGCCTCCTCTTCAAAGGTTCTCTGAGTCCTGAAGGCAGGAATTTGATGGAGACACCCTGTTTACCGCTGAGTGTGCCAAGATCATTTACTATGTCTAAGGTCTGGCTGTGAGTCTCTGTACTTGTTTCCATGTGCTTCAGGAGGGGGCTTCTCTGGGGATGGCTGAGCAAGGCAGTGATGCATGAGTACAGCAGAATGTCAGGAAAGATCACCTCATTTTAAACCACAGTATCTGGGTTTGCCCTAGGCTCTCTAGCCTCAGGCTCCTAGTCACCCAAGCAGTATTGGATATGGGCACCTGTACTCTATACCAAACCTCTGTGGTTCTACGGAGTGTAACTTGGTTACAGCAAATATCCACATCTAAACGAATACAAACCATATTTGTCTTTCTGGTACTGGGGTATCTCACTCAGGATGATTTTTTTTTTCTAGTTCCATCCTTTTACCTGCAAATTTCATGACTTCATATTTTTAACACCTAGTGTTATTCCATTAGGTAACTGTACGTTTTCTTTAGCCAGTCTTCTGTTGAGGAACACCTTGGGCTGTTTCTTAGTCAATTCCTGGCCATTGTGAATAGAGGAGCAGTGAATGTGGTTAAGTACGTGTCTCTTTGTAGGAGGAAGTGTCCTTTGGCTATGTGCTCAAGAGGGGGATAGCTGGATGCCACATCAACTCCAGAGTCGTCTATGTGAGCATAAAAATGTGCTATATAAGCATAAAATTATGCTGCTAGACAGGAGACACGTTTCCTATGGGAATCAGCTCCCTGGACGTCACTGGATGTTCCCTTTGGCCATCTAAGCCAAAAAGGTGTACTCTAGAAATCCTGTTTTCTCAGATGCAAGGTTGGATTAATGAGCCTTTTGTTTTCTCTTTGTGATTTTTGGAACAGCACAATTAACTATTCAAGAAAACATATCTTTGATAGATTATTAAAAGCTTTAGCAAGAATAGAGTAAAAGAAAAATAAAATTTTAAAAGAAGTAATGAATCAGATTCAGTATCAAAAAGCATTACAAGAATGGTGAAAAAATAATGGGCTCCTTCTTGGGAAAAGATAGCATAAGAAAGTACAGCTGGTTCAAGCATGCCTCCCTTTGGCGTCTTGTTTCTAAGGAAGATTGTAAATCTGTAGCAAGACATATGGGGGGATGGTTGGCCAAAGTGTGTTTAGACTTTAATGTAGAAAAAGACTCTGGCAGGTATCCAACCTGGCTCGGAGAACTATTACGGCTCCTGACTTTCCTCTTCACTAGTTAGCAATAATGAAACTGCAGTTTGAGGTTTTTTTGTCCTTTGTTTGCTTTGATCAAAAAGTTCTCAGGCCAAGATTTCTTGTGGGCACTGCTTTATGTTTGGCTACACTTTTGAGTTAAAATGTAAACTTTGTATTCTTGGTAAAAATCTAAGTGTTCTGAGAAGTATGCCAACTTTAAGGTGTTTCCTTATGTAATTACTATAAAATTATTAGCCTGACTTCAGTAAAATCGCAGCAGAGTCAAAACTATTACGGTGTTGTCTCTGTCATTCGCTGAAACTGTGCCTTCCTGATATCCAAAAACCCTGATTCTCCTGAGGTTGTGGGACCCGGCTGGGTCAGTCCATGGCAGCTGGATCTTGGGGTAAGTAGATTCCTACCTGCCTAAGGAACCACCCACATGGATTTCCACAGTTCATGCATAAGTTTTTCATTTTCACAGGTCTCAGTGCCTGTGCTAGGGGTATTGTGTTTGTGAAACACTTTCCTGTGCCAATGAGTTGAAGACTATTCTTCACTTTCTCTTCTGTCAGATTCAGTGTGTCTGGTTTTATGTTGAGGTCTTTGATCAACTTGGAGTTGAGTGAAAAGTATGGACCTATTTGGATTGTTCTACCAGGGACATCCAGTTTGACTAGCCTATTTGTTAAAGAAGTCATCTTTTCTCCAGTCTGTACTTCTGGCTTCTTTATCAGAGACCAGGTGTCAACAGGTGTGTGGATTTTTGTCTGGGTCTTCACTTTTATTCCACTGATCTTTACATCCGTGTTTGTGCCAATACTGTGCTGTTTTTATTACTGTAAGTCTGTAGTGCAACTTGAAATCCAGGACAGTGATAACTCCTGCAGCTGTTTTATTGTTCAGAATTGTTTTTGCTATCCTTTGTTTTTGTGTTTCCATATAAAGCTTAAAATTGTCCTTTAGAAATCTGTGGAGAATTATGTTGGAATTTTGATGGTGATTATATTAAGTCTGTGGACTGCTTTTGGTAGAATGGGCATTTTTACTATATTAATCCTACCAATCCATGTGCATGGAAGATCTGTCCATCTTCTTCAATTTTTTTCTTCAAATACTTGAATTTTTTCATTCAAATGTTTCACTTATTGGTTAGAATTATCCCCAACACATTTTATATTATTTGAGGCTAATGTGAAAAGTGCTATTGCCCTGATTTCTGTCTCAGTCCATGTCATTTGCATATAGGAAGGCTACTGATTTTTGTGAGTTAATTTTGTACTCAACTACTATGCTGAAAGTTTATCAGCTATGGATGTTCCTCAGTGGAACTTTTAGGGTCACTTATGTACACTGTCATATCATCTGCAAATAAAGATAAAGATACTTTGCCTTCTTCGTATCTTCTTGATCTCCTTCAGTTCTCTCATTGCTCTAGCTAAGACTTCAAGTTCTATACTGACCAGGTAAGGAGAGAATGGACAGTCTTACCTTCTTCTTGATTTTAGTAGAATTGTTTTGAGCTTCTTTCCATGTAAGTTTTGTTGGCTCTGGGCTTGCTCTAAACTGCCTTTAGTACATTGAGGTATATCCCTGTATCCCTAATCTCTCCAGGGCTTTTATTATGAAGAGGTGTTAGATTTTTGTCAAAGGCCTTTACTGCATCTGATGAAATGATCATGTTTTAGTTTGTTTGTTTTGGTTTTTCTTTCACCCCAGTTT
>REGO01000124.1:2044484-2094964 GCA_010120015.1 Rhombomys opimus
GTTCCATTGATCCACCATTCTGTTTCTTTGCCAGTACCATGCAGTTTTTAAAACTGTTGCTCTATAGTACAACTTAAGATCAGGGATGGAGATACCTCCAGAAGATCTTTTATTGTAGAGGATTGTCTTAGCAATTCCGGGTTTCTTGTTATTCCATATGAAGTTGCGAATTTTTCTTTCCATGTCTGTAAAGAATTGTGTTGGTAATTTGATGGGAATTGCATTGAATCTGTAGATTGCTTTTGGTTCACCCCAGTTTCTTAAAGAAGCATCACTGAGTGTCTTTGTGTACTTTGTCCTTTGAGGAAGGATCTCTTGGAGTCTAAACTGGTCTCAAACTCTCCAAGAAACAGAGGAAGACCTTAAAGTCCCTCTCTTCCTGCTTTCCACCTCGAGCACTTTGAGAGAAGAAACAGGGGGATTAGACATTTATCTTGATCTACACAACAGGCCAAGGCTAGCTAGAAAGAAGAAAGTAAATTTCTCCTCACAATACAGAAAGTGCTAAAAACATTTAGCTAACTATGCTAAAGGATTGATGAGCAAATGTAACTGATGTTAAAAAAGAAAAAATAAGAAAACAAGCCTTTTGTGTTCCCTTCTTTCTCTCCCTTCTCTCTCATTTTCTCCCCATCTCTCCCCTTTCCTTCCCTCTCCCTCTCCCCTCTCTCTTTCTCTGTTTCAGTGTGTATATCTACTGAATAGGTTTTCAAGAAGAAGGCATGAAGACTTGAATTACTGCTGCGAAGGCCACTATGGCTCCATTGCTCCTGCTTGCTTTAAACGTTATTTTGACTGTTGAGCGTGCAGATGGTTGAGGAGTGCTAAATCACATCTGGCTCCCAACACATCAGCGGCTGATGTCCCAGTGATGCTTCCAAGCCTCGCTCTGTCTCCTGCACACACAGGTCTAAGCTTCAGGGCCTATCACTGTCAGTCCATTTGGTTTGGTTTTTCAGGACTGGCTTCACAACAGGTGTCTGGAGAGAAAGTTAACAGCGGAGACTCGGACAGCAGAGACAGAAAGAGGGAAAAGGAACGAACAGATTAAGCACACTCTGGGCAGAGAGAGGACTAACTGGAGGGAATTCCTCCCATCAAGACCCACAGATTTGCTTCTCACAGATCAGGAGGATGCCAGAGTAGCTGAGACACATGAGCTGAACGTCTGTATTTGCATAGTAAATATATAAATAACAGGCAGTGCAGAATGAGATAGTGGGAATGAAAACATGGCAGCCATCCAGTTAAAACTAGCTGGAACGTGGGCCCACTTCTGGTATGTTCAGACAATGAGCTATCTTCTTGTATCAGAGCCCAATTCCAGAGTGAGTTCAACGCAGAAGCCTCCCCGGAGCAGCCCAGCCCAGCATCCTTAAGAACAACTGTCCTCCAGCGTTCGTCTCTCCCTCATTCTCGTACAACCAAGCCCTTTCGTTGGTGCTGTATTATCTCTCCTGGCAGGACTACTTCTGTTGACTCCAGATAGTGAGGACAATGGTAGACAAGAAACAATTCCATCCAAGTCCACGATGATGAAGCAATCAGTTCATCTGGATTACTTACAAGAGCGTGAGGGACTCCATGGCAGCTGTGACAACATGTATCAAAGTAAGTGACAACTCACGGAAGCTGGGGCTCCCTGCACAGCCTACAGACAGCCCCCCCCCCAAGGAGTCTGCCTTCCTCAGTTCTATCACTTGGGGAGGCTTCTCAGTGTCCTGTGGCTCTTACAACCCTAGCCTGATGTAGCTTTCCTCCAGGCTGGTATGTTTCAGTGAGAAGGGACAGCAAGCAACACAGCAACAGATCGGGCTGCCTCAGCTGACATCCATGCTGTGGTACGCTAGGGGCAAAAGGCATGGTACTGCTAAAGGACTTACCACTTAGGGTGAGAGGAAATGAGTAAGTAGGCAGTATTCTGTAATATAGGACACGTCTGTACTGAAGGCTGAGGGAGCCCAGAGTAGATGAGAAATGGGAGTAAAGAGGACGCTTTCTTAGCTCAAGGTAAATAACTGAAGACACCCACATTCTGACTGCCCCATAGAGTCTCCAAGAAATGGTCAAGAATCTTCTGCAGGATCCGCCATGGGGCTACAGGCATACCCCCTGACCCCCATCCACCTTTCCGGCACAGCCCTAGCTGGGACTCTACCTCCTGAAACCCTGGACACAAGGTTTCAGGAGGTAAGACTTAAAGGCTTTAAAGGTGATTCAATTAGAGGAAAACACAGGCACTGGTAGTGGTGGGGAGCCGGGACTCAGCCATGATGGAAATTCTGAGCAGATGTGATGTGCTGGGCTTAGTCCTTTCATTCTTTTCATCTTTTCCCAATGCTTGTTTGCTTTCTTTTGCTCCTTTCCTTTCTTCTTTCTTTTTTCCATATATTTATTTATTTGTGCTTTATTGTGCTTTGTTTGGCTTCAAGACAAGGTCTTGCTATTATTATATGGACCAGGCTGTCTTCAAACTCAAATAGATCCTTCCATCTCCTGAGATCTGGCATCACAGCCAGGCACCACCATGGGAGTTTTGCCTGTCTAGTGAGTGGGTATGAGGGAGGGGTTGTCATGACAGAAACAAATGCGGTTGTGATGATTACAAGGCTTATTCACAAGGCTCCTGACTATCACATAACACAGCTTACCCGTGAGGCTCAGCAAATAGTCACTGAGCCACCCCATGTAAGGCAGACTCAGGCCAAGAGTATAACTGAAGGTGGCTGTGTACGCGTGAGCCAGACACTGAGCCACAGCACCTGGCCTTGAACTCTGGCTCCTCCCTGACAGGTCACCACACTTGGAAGAGTGCTGGGCTGGTGAGCCTTGTAAAGGTCGTCACTATGGAGTCTGAAAGACTGCCAACACACAAGGCAGTCAGATGTTTCTAAATGCAGCTCAAAGCCAACCAAACTAAATCTGAACAGAGTTATGACAAAATTGATTCAAACTTCATGTTTAGCACTCTATGCTGTAATTAAACTAGGATACAACCACTCTAGGATGATCTTATAATTTGTCCTCTCTCGGTTTGCTTGAAAGTGTAACATGGGCTATTTGTAATAAGTGCAAAATGATGGTGTAATCCAGGACTGTCCTGAACACACAGGGAATCTATTAAGGGAAGGACTTGAGAGTGTAGTTAAATGAGGATGAAAGATGTTACTAAGTTTAATCAAGCAAATTCATGATCTGATTTATATTTTCAAAAAATATGTAAATTGGTACGGCCATCATGAAAAGCAGTACAGAAGTATCTTTTACAAATTGGACTATAATTTCCAGTAAACGATATGAGGTCAGGCTACCAAAGAGGTGTCCATAGCTCACAGGCATTGCAGCTATTCACACCAGCCAGGGTGTAAAAACAAGATAGTCTGTGATGACTGGATGAATAAGGGCAGTGAAACGTGCTTCAGCCATGGAGAAGAAGGGGATCTGCCGTTGGTGACAAGATGGGTAAGCCCTGAAGACCCTATGCTAGGTGAAATAAGGCGGAAGACGGGCACTGCGAGCTCAGCTGAAGGAGGCATCGCTAAGGAGTCACTGGAAAGCTCATGGGTGAGTGCTAGCAAGTGTTCTGAGCTGTAAGTCTGGAGTCTGCGATGAACATTGTCAACAGACTCAAAGGTGCCGGACTGTTCACTTGGAATTTGCTGTTAGGTCACATCTTACATGTATTTACCATAAAAGACAGGTAAGGATGGTGACCGTTAATGAGTGTACTTAACACTTCAGTATAATGTATACCCAATCGTGAAATAAAAAGATCATTCTGTGTGTATATAGCGTTGAATGGGCCACAGGAAAGGGCAGGAGACATTTAAAAGACATTGCAAGGACTAAAGTAAGATGAAGAAAAACATGTTTGCACTCAAGAGGAGCACAGAAGATGGAGGATCCAGTCACTAGACAAGGAGAGGGTGGAGCCAGCAGTTAACCAGTAGATGAGAGGATCCAGTCAATAGATTGTCTCCCCTCTGTGAAGCCGACAAGCTGGCACTGCTCTAAAGGCTGGCATGCTTCCCACCAAACCCAATGCACATTCCTTCCAGCCACAAAGTTCAGCTGTGCCCTCCCGCTCCTACCCCAGTTTATCCTGCCAGGTGGCTCTGACGGTTGGGATAAGAGCACAGAGCCAGGACCTACAAGAGCAGGAGATGCTGTCTGTGCTAACTCTGCCTGGACATGCCTATTTAGAAGCAGCAGAGGCATGCTCTGGCCATTTTGAAGGCTGGAGGTGCAGATCAAGGCCCTTGCCCTCTGCCCGGGAGATGGGGTGCTGCTCTTTCCTTTCAGGAGACCAGACATTGGTCCTGGCTTAAGGGGAGGAAAGACAGGTAATTCTCACAGCCCTGTCACAGAGCGGCTGGTCTCTTCACAGGACGCTTCCTTGAGGCTCCATCTCAGTGCTGCTTCTGACAGCATCAACACATGGAGGAAGACACAGCCAGCTGTGCTCAGGGACCTTCTCCCACACAGTCCCTGTGACAGTCTGCAGCGAGCGGCTGACAGGGCTGGTGGGGCCGGTCTTCCCAGGAGGAATGCAGAGCCTTGCAGAAGACTTTACTCAAGTGTTTTATTACAAGCCAGGGCTTCCCTTTTGGGCAGATTCTGCTTCATCTGGAGAACTTTGTTCTTTTTACATAAAGTGCATGAGACAAAGAACTTTAAAGATGAGAAAATGAGGCACCCTGTCCCCTGAACTCCATTTTCTGGGCCACAAGTCTGCCTGCTTTCCTGGAGGTCTGCCTGCATGAAGGACAACCAGGTAAGGCACCCCGCACCTCCAATAATACCAATAATCCTCACCCCTTCCCCAAGCCCTTGCCTGCCAAGTGCCCTAAAGCATACCCAACAGTGGTAACCTGCATCCTATTACCTGCACTACACTTTCCGGCCCATGACTCTGCCTGCTTTCCCAGAGGCCTGCTAGCATCAGTGACAACCTGGTAAGACCCCCCCAAGCCTTTGCCTGCCAAGTCACCTTAAAACACACCCAGGAGTCTTAAACTGCACCCTTAGGCTCCATTTTCCAGCCCACCAACTCTGCCTCCGTTTCCAGAAGCCACTTTGGCATCAGGGACCCCAGAGGTCACAAAGGCCACAAAACCCCAACAGAGACACCCTACTGGGCTTGAAGACTCACTAGTCACTACAACCCTAGGCCACTCAGGCCAGAAGATGAGAGGAAATAGAAACCAAGGGTAAAACATCCAAAACACCCACCCAACAAAGATAAACTCAGAAGTCAACATCTAAACCTGTAATAACTGCAAAATCCAGATGGCTAAAGGCCAGCATAAGAACCAACAGGAGCCAGGGCAATATGACACTACCAGAATCTAGCTATCTGACTACAGCAAGCCCTGGATATCCTAACACAACTGAAGCACAAGAAAATGACCTTAAATTCAATCTTATGAAGATAGTAGAGGACCTTAAAAGGGAATAAATAAATCCCTTAAAGAAATACAGGAAAATACAATCAAACAGCTAAAGGAAATGAATAAAACTGTTCAAGATTTTAAAAAATGGAAATAAAATCCATAAAAAAAAAACATAAACTGAGGGAATCCTGGGGATGGGAAACCAGGTAAGATACAGAAAATACAGATACAAGCATCACCAACAGAACACAAGAAATGGAAGAGAGAACCTTGCATAAAAGATACAATAGAAGAAATTGATAAATTAGTCAAAGAAAATGTTAAATCTAAAAAGTTTCTAACACAAAACATCCAGGAAATTTGGGATACTATGAAAAAACCAAACCTAAGAAAAACAGGAATAAGAGGAGAAGATTCCCAGGCCAAAAGCCCAGAAAATATTTTCAACAAAATCAGAAGAAAATTTTCCTAACCTAAAAAGAAAAGAAATGCCAATAAACATACAAGAAGCTTACAGAACATCAAAAATTGAACCAGAAAAGAAAATTCTCCTCCCACATAATAATCAAAACACTAATGTACAGAACAAAGAAAGAATATGAAAAGCTGAAAGGGGAAAAGGTCAAGTATCATATAGGGGCAAACCTACTAGAATTACATCTGATTCTCAACAGAGACTCTAACAGAAGGTCCTGGGCAGATGTCTTGCAGACTCTAAGAGACCACAGATGCCAACCCAAACTACTATACCCAGCAAAGCTTTCAGTCATCATAGATGGAGAAAACAAGATATTTCACAACAAAACCAAATTTAAGCAACATCTAAATCCAGTCCTATATAAGATACTTGAAGAAAAACTCCAAAGGTTAACTACATCCACACAAAACACAGGACAGAAATAATTTCACGCCAGAAAAACCAAAGGAAGGTAAATACACACATGTACACACACTATACCAACATCAAAATAACAGGAATTAACAACCATTGGTCTTTAATATCTCTCAACATCAGAAGCCTCAGTTCCCCAATAAAAAGACACAGACCATCAGAATGGATATGAAAACAGGAGCCATCATTCTATTGCATACAAGAAATATACCAACATCAAAAATAGACATTATCTCAGAGTAAAGGGCTGGAGAAAAATTTCCCAAGCAAATGGACCCACTAAGAAAGCTAGAGTAGTCATTCTAATATCTAACAAAATAGATTTCAAACCAAAATTAATCAAAAGAGATGGGGAAGGACACTTCATACTCATCAAAGGAAAAAATTCACCAATATGACATTTCAATTCTCAACATCCATACCACATGTGAAAGGACACTCACATTTGTAAAAGAAACATTACTAAAGCTTAAATCACACATCAACTCTCACACATTGATAGTGGGAGACTTCAATACACAATCTCACCAATGCATAATCTCACCTAGACATAAAGTAAACAGAGAAATAATGGAGCTAACAAATGTTATGAAGCAAATGGACCTAAAAGATAGCTACAGAACATTTCACCCAAACACAAAGAATATGGCTTCTTAGCTCTTCATGGTACCCTATAATCATCCACAAAGCAAGTCTCAACAGATACAAGAAAACTGAAATAACTCCCTATATCTTATCAGACCATCATGGATTAAAGCTGGAGTTTAACAAGAGAAACAACAGAAAGCCTACAAACTTGTGGAAACCGAACAACTCTCTACTCAATGACCACTAGGTTAAGAGAGAAAGAAATAAACTAAAAGTTTTCTAGAATTTAATTAAAATGGAGGCACAACATAATGAAACATATGGAATACAACGAAACCAGTGCTAAGAGGAAGTTCATAGTACTAAGTGCCTTTTCATAAAGAAATTAGTGAAATCTCATATTAGCAACTTAACAGCACACCTGAAATCTCTAGAACAAAAAGCGGCAAACACACCTAAAGAGGAGTAAATGGTAGGAAATAAACTCAGGCTAAAATCAATAAAATAGAAGCAAAGAGAACAATACAATGAATCACTGAAATGAAGAGTTGGTTCTTTGATAAAATCAAGAAGATAGACGAACCCTTAGCCAAACTAACTAAAAGACAGAGAGACACTATCCAAATCAACACAATTAGAAACGAAAATGGGGCCATAATAACAAACACCAAGGAAATCCAAAGAATTATTAGGTCTTATTTCAAAAGCCCATACTATACAAAATTGGAGAATCTAAACAAAATGGAAAATATTCTTGATAGATACCACATAACAAAGTTAAATCAAGATCAGGGAAGCAATTTAAATAGGCCCCATAAGAAAATAAAATAAGAGCTGTCCTTAAAGGTCTCCGAAACAAACAAAAAAGCCCAGGGTCAGATGGTTTTAGTGCAGAATTCTATCAGATTTTCACCAAAGAGATAATACCAATAATCCTCAAATTATTCCACAAAACAGAAACAGAAGGAATATTGCCAAACTTATTTTATGAGGCCACAGTCACCTTGATGCCTAAACCACACAAAGATTCAACCAAGATAGAGAATTACAGACCAATTTTCCTTAGAACATTGATGCAAAAATATTCAATAAATTACTCCCAAACCAAATCCAAGATCACATCAAAAAGATCATCCACCATAATCAATTAGTCTTCTTTCCTTGGATGCAAGGATGGTTCAACACACTAAAAATCCCTCAACATAATCCACCATACAAACAAACTGAAAGAAACACACACACACACACACACACACACACACACACGATTATCTCGTTAAATGCTGAAAAAGCTTTTGACAAAATCCAATAACCTTTCATGATAAAAGTATTGGGGATACAAGGCGTACACCTAAACACAATAAAGACAATATACAGCAAGCCAATCGTCAACATCAAATCAAATGGAGAGAAACTTAAAGCAATTCCAATAAAATCAGGGACAAGACAAGGCTGTCCACTCTCGTATTATCTATTCAACATAGTACTTGAAGTTCTAGCTAGAGCAATAAGACAGCTAAAGGAGATCAAGGGGATACACATTGGAAAGAAAGAAATCAAAGTATCATGTTCATGTTCACAGATCATATGATAGTATACATGAGTGACCCCCAAAATCCTACCAGGGAACTCCTATAGCTGATAAGCACCTTCGCAAAGTGGCTGGATACAAAATTAACTCAAAAAAATCAATAAATACAAACAATAAATGTGCTGAGACAGAAATGAAAAACAAACAAATAAAAATCAACACCCTTCACAATAGCCACAAATAGAATAACATATCTGGGTGTAACTCTGACCAAGTAAGTGAAAGACCTACATGTCAAGAACTTCAAATCTTTGAAGAAAGAAATTGAAGAAGATATCAGAAGATGGAAAGATTTCCCATGCTCTTGGATTCATAGGATTAACATAGTGAAAATGGCCATCCTGCCAAAAGCAATCTACAGATTCAATGCAATTCCCATCAAAAGTTCAACACAGTTCTTTATAGACCTTGAAAGAATAATACTCAACTTTATATGGAAAAACAAAAAAACCCAGGATAACTAAAACAATCCTGCACAATAAAAGAACTTCTGGAGGTATCTCCATCCCTGATCTCAAGCTGTACTATAGAGCAATAGTAATAAAAACTGCATGGTTCTGACATAAAAACAAACAGGTTGATCTATGGAATAGAATTCAAGGAACAGAAGTAAATATGCAAAATTATGGATACTTGATTTTTGACAAAGAAGCCAAAGCTATACAATGGAAAAAGGAAAGCATCTTTAACAATGGTGCTGGTCTAACTGGATGCCTGCATGTAAGAAGAATGGAAATAGATCCTTATCTATCACCACCCTGCATAAAACTCAAGTCCAAGTGGATCAAAGACCTCAACATAAAACCACACACACTGAACCTGACAGAAGAGAAAGTGGGGAATAGCTTTGAAAGAATCGGCACAGGAGACAACTCCCTGAACAGAACACCAAGAGCTCAGGCTCTAAGATCAACAACCAATAAATGGGACCTCATGAAACTGAAAAGCTTCTGCAAGACAAAGGACACTGTCAGTAAGGCAAAACAGCAGCACACAGAAGGGAAAAGATCTCCATCAACCCTACAACTGACAGAAGACTAATATCCAGAATATATAAAGAACTCAAGAAATGAGGCATCAACAAACCAAATAACCCAATTAAAAATGAGGTATAGACCTAAACAAAGAATCCTTGACTGAGGAATTTCTAATGTCCGAGAAGCACTTAAAAAATGCTCAATGTCCTTAGTCATCAGAGAAATGCAAACCAAAATGACTGATTATATAAATGTGATCAGAGAGGCTTCACTCAGCAACTGAAGAAAACAGATGCAGAGACCCACAGACAAACATTAAGTGGAGCTTGGGGACTCCTGTGGAAGAGGAGGAGGAAGAGTTGAAGGAGCCAGAGGCATCAAGGGCACCACAAGAAAACTCGCAGAATCAACTAACCTGGGCCCATGCGGCTCACAGAGACGGAACTGCCAACCACAGAGCATGCACGGACAGACCCACCCTCCGCACACAGGTAACAGTCGTGCAGCTGAGCCTTCGGGTGGGACTCCTAAAAGAAGGAGCAGAGGCTGCCTCTGACTACACCTGCCTGAGTCTATACACCTTTCCCCTCACTGGGATGCCCTGCACAGCCTCAAGAGAAGAGGCCCCTATCTTACTGCAGCTTGCTAAGCCAAGCCTGGCTGATACCACTGGGAGGCCTCCCCTTTTCTGAGGAGAAGGGGAGGAGAGAGGGGTGGGAGGAGAAGGTTGGGAGGGAGGGAAGGGGAGAGGAATGGGCTGGGAGGAGATGAGGGAGGGGGGCTGCAATCGGGATGTAAAGTAAATAAATAACAATAAAAAAGATTAGAAAATGGATTCTAGCATACAACATCCAGGATGCATGTCTAGAAATGAAATGTCTTCCTGAGAGATGCCTAGAAATCACTTTGAATATCTTCTAATGGCTGTGAAAGCCACAAACAACAACAAAAACAAAACAAAAATTAAAACAAGACAAAAGCTCACCACCAACAACACCTTTAGAGCAGAGTGAACCATAAGGAAATGTGCAGACTACTGTCTAATGATAATGTTTTGAGCCAAAAGGAAATTTTAAGCCTTTTGCTAACTCATTTTTAGTCAAGTATTTCTATACACATTGTCAAGGTTTCTCCAGGCTTTGGCTGTTAAATAAGTCTCTTACAACCATATATATATATTTATAATATATTATATATATAAATATCTATAACATGTATATATATTATATTGGTTCACCTTTAGGATTTTGATATCTGGCTTTCCATTTGCTCTCAGCATCTTGTTTGTCTTCTTAGCATCACAAATCTTATTTACAGATACAGTGTGCTACAGATATACTGCTTGGGTGACACAGGGAATGCCACTGCGGGTGTCTAATGTGGCCTTGTAGACAAGCAAGTCTATAGGTTCAAAGATATTCGTGTGCTTTCAGAAACTGCTGATCAATGATACTTTCTAGTGCGCAAACAGACAGGAAGTCGTGCCCATGGTAACAGGGCTTAACCACTGTGCAGATGGACTGCCAAGGAAGTGCCCATCCCATGGCTGCCCAGACAGGACATCCAGTGTTTATGAACACATCTCAACATCCTTTTATATTAAATGCTTCACAAATGAGCATCTTAATTAAATATGCCTTCCCATGTAGAGGGCGGCACAGGCCACTTTGTGTTGGTTTTGAAGAGAGGGAAAGAGAGAAAGAAAAAGGATTATTTTATTTCCCCACAAATGATTATGATCATTATACAGCTCATTATTTCCACACATGGGTTTCACTGGCTCAAAATTAACCATCTATGGTCTGTACCAGAGCGTCAGCTGAGGCACAGACACCACCTGGTCTTCCTTGCAAATGTGCATGGCCTTACTGTGTGTGAGCTGTTCTTCTGTAGCAAGCTTCAGAAGCTAGAGCCCTCAGCTCAAACAGATAGCCATGCTCTTGATGTTAATTCCCATCCAAGCAACACCCAAATGCTGGGTGACCTGGGGTTAAGTGATTTCTCCTTCCTTCTTTCCCTCTTCTTTGTGTGACAATATAATACCAAAGACCAAATAATTCCTTGAACAGTAGATGAAACAGGTATTCAACCATAAGGAGTTAGCAGCTCCAAAGGAGGAAAATCTGATCTATAAAACATAGTCTTTCCCTATTTAGTAAGCTGTTATTGTAATTGATAATTATGGTCATTATGGTTTAACCCTCCCATCTGCATTAATAACATGTTTTTATGGTGAATTAAATCAGGAAACAGAAGACTGGTCAATCAATTTCATAAGCATTGCTTTAGTTTTCCAGTAACTTAATACAGCATTCTAAATCTCTCTAGTTCCTATTAATATAGCAGGTAAAGGAGAGGTCTAATTATTAAATAAGCTATCCCCATGTTACATGTAAAAGAAATATCCAACTATTTATTATACTTAATATCAATATTCAATTTTCTTAATTTTTATGGATCTTAAATCATATCTCCTGATTTACTTTCGTCCAAGACCAGAATTAGGCATCAGATCCTCTGGAATAAAGAACATTTTAAGCTCCATAAAGGTGCTGGGGGCCAAACCCTGGTCCTCAAGAGCAGCAAGTGCTGCTGACTGCTGGGCTGTCTCTCCAGCCCCAGCTCAATTTATACAAGCCAGTTTCCTGGCTCTTGTTTCACATTCTCCACTTCACAAAGTGGAGCAATCTCCCCAGTGCTAGTCAAAACTGCAAATAAATCCATTTCTTTTGACCAAGTCCTGTTGCCTGTCTTTTTTAGGTCAAGCAGTGAGCTGAGGACCTGAAAGTACACCTTTGTTAACACAGTGTGATTCAGGCTATATATACACACACATATATACACATATATACATATATATACACATATATACATATATACAC
The DNA here is from genome assembly GCA_010120015.1 of Rhombomys opimus. Classification (NCBI taxonomy): domain Eukaryota; kingdom Metazoa; phylum Chordata; class Mammalia; order Rodentia; family Muridae; genus Rhombomys; species Rhombomys opimus. Next base: position 2,056,808 of record REGO01000124.1, read on the forward strand.
ATATATATAGTGTATTAATATTACCGAATATTAGTTGTATAAGAAGTATTATTTTTTACAAGACCTGTTCTGAACCGCACTGATAAAGTGATTAAATGAAAGGCACATTTGTCATGCTGTTCTTCTTGCTCTTCATTAGAGCATCCTTTACATTCTGAAACACCTGTAAGCAAGATCAAGTTTTTATATCCGAAAGCCAAAACTGTGAGGGAGAGAAAAGCACCAGTGAAGTGGCTCTTTAACAGTAAGAGTAACCGAGGCATTGCAGGCAGGACCTGCTTCTGAGAACTTGAACATCAGACACTATGAACGGTGTTCTACATTATCACCTTTAATATCCACAAAATTTTGCAAAGGGACCTTTATGGTGGCATGACTATGGACTGTCCCACAAGCTCATGGTTTAACACGAGGTCACCAGCTGGTGGTGCTGTCTCAGAAGGTTGTAGGCCTTTAGCGGGGTGGAGCCCAGCTGGAGGTCCTTTCGAGGAAACCTTGCTTGCGGTTATGAAGCCTGGCTCTGTCTATTGTCTGATTCCTGACTGACGATAAAAGTGCTGGTCAACGGTGCGCCTGCCAATGCCTTCTCTAGTAGAATGGCCAACAGCGCTCCTGTCAATGCCTTCCCCACAAAGATGGCCAACGGTGTTACTGTCAATGCCTTCCCCACTAAGATGGCCAACAGTGCACCTGCCAATGCCTTCCCCACTAAGATGGTCAGCAGTGTTCCTGTCAATGCCTTCCCAACTAAGATGGTCAACGGTGTGTCTGTCAATGCCTTCTCCGCTATGCATTTTGGGTGCTGGTGACATTTAGCTTTCAGATTGGCAGAAGCTGCTGGTCCCTAAGTTAATACATTACAAAATACATTTAGCCACAGTGCCGCTGGGTCAGGTGCACAGGCTGATGATAGGGAGCTGCTAAAGGGACTAAACACAGCCTGCAATAATTTTGGCTCACAACTTGCGGCATTTCTCATCTCCACAGTCATGAAGTTTCATTGGTTAGTCTGCAGAATGTTCAGCACAGATGTGGCTTTTTCAAGGAACTTCAGTTTATACCTCTTTACATATATAGCCTTCAGTGGTTATTTTCAAGCTACACAAACTTAGAAGGAATCATTTTAGAGTTCTAAAATTGCCCGTTTTCTTCATCCAATTTGACAGTTTGTTGCTGACATGGGATTTGCTCACTCACAAATATTTTCTTGGCTATTTCCCCAAGTAAGGATGTGTTCCTCTGTATGAGCACAGTAAACCATCCTAGCCAGGAAATTCATTTTGCACATTACTGAGACACGGGTTCTTCCAATTGCCCCTAATTGTGCTTTTCATAGACGGATCCTGTGACCGCTAACCCTGGGGGTCAACTTGCCTGTCTCTACACTCATCTATCGCCTAGGCAGCTGGGCACTCCTGTGAGGGGTGTTGGATGACTTCAGGCGAAGATCCACCTAAATCGGGGCCACAGCTGCTGCCACTGGACCACATAAAAGGACATGGAGGAAGGAAGTGTTTGCTGTTTGCCCACTTGCCCTCACTCTCACCGGCACGTTCAATATCCTGAGGCCAAGACGTTCCTATAACACGATGGATGGAGTGAAAAACTACTCCTTTGGAATTCCAAAATTTACAGAACACTGCAAATCTCCAGCAACCGTCTGGGACCCCAGGACCACCTTGAGGTGGATAAGAGTCTTAGGGGCTGAGCAATGATCTGTTTTTTGGCCTTCCCACTTCCCACTGAGAGACAACGGTTGCTGCAATGCTTACACCACAGTCTGTAAGTCACTCTAATAAATCTCGTGTGGCTGTGTGGGCGTGAGCCCGGGGCGGGGGGAACGTGTGCGTGTGCCCATGCACAGGAGGTAGTGAGTTACGGTGCAGAGCGCTCCTCACTGGGGTGTTCCAGTGTGTCACGTGACTGTCCACAAATCCTCAGCAGGAGCATCACGGGACAAGGCCAGGTCCCCACCACGGCCCGCCACTCTTCAGCTGCCCGGTCTCTGCTGGTGTTGTCACTTGAATGAGATGTCCCCCAGACCTCACCTCTGTGAAGACCCTTCTTCCCTTCCAATAAGTATCTGAAAAACACTTCTTCAAAGTAGAGCCCTTTGCGCTAAGTGGGTTTTGTGAGTACATTTGGAGATAGAGTCATTTCTAACTCTCACTCTGTGAGCTGAAATACTTCAGCTGGTAGAATCTGCAGCCTGGATTCCCTCCAGTAATGTTTGTTCACTAAGCGGCTCTCTACCTTGACAGTAGGACACTGGCCCCTCTTCTCTGCAAGCGCTTATTCGGGCCATGGCCCATGTGACAGCAGCCTTAACGCCGCAGTCCTTCCTGTGCGGGATGGACCTTCTCCTCAATCCAAAACCCAGGCCGGGAGGGAAGGCACCCTCTGTCAAGTGGCAACGTTGTGCCTCGGTCACATTAGCCTACCCCAATTCTTGACCCTCCCTCCTTGCTCAGCCCAATTTAATGAAAATTGGAACAGATTGTTCAGAAAGATGAAAAAGTGACACTCATATCAAACCATGCAACCCTTTCCTATTTGTGGGCTTAATGAAAAACCCTTAGTAGTTTTCAGTCAGTTCTTTCTGACTAGCATAACTTAGGTTGGTTCCAGAGCATAAGAAATGGATTTCATTCCTTTTCTGATTTCAGCAGGTAAAACTTTTCAGTGGCCTTGTTTAACATTCCCCGTGGAGAGCACCCACAAAACGACTCAGGAGACACAAGTGCTGTTCTCATCAGAGGCTGTTAAAGATACTGCACTGATGATTCCAACTGTTCCAGTTGGAGTTTTAAATAAAAATGTAAATCCTAGGTTGACGAGATGGCTCAGTAGGTAAAAGTGTGGCATCCACGTGCAAGGACCAGGTCAGCTACCCAGCACCTGCGTAAATGCCAGGTGTGTGGGCACAGGTGCCCACCTGTTCTGCACGTGATAGACAGAACCAGCTGATCCACAGAGCAAGCTGGGTAGCTGCATTAGCCAGACAGGCAAGCTCTGGATTCGGTCAGACAAATTCTACACAATATAGATGGTAAAGAGGGGTGGGAGAAAATATCCAGCATCTGCCTCTGACTCTCCATACATGCACACACATGAAACACGTATGTCCATATGTCTTTCCCTGAATTAGTTATAGGCCTCTTTGTGCCAGAGCCAGGACCTGAATATTTATTACTGGGCAGACAGTGGTTGCTCTGACACTGTGAATAGCTGAAGACAGTAATGTCATGTGAAGGTCACTAAGAAGATGTAATAACCTCCCTTACAAATACACTGCGGGGCACCTCGACACTCCTAATGACGTCTCCAGTTCAGTGGGAATAGCTTATACACACTCCATACATAGGCAAGTTCCAAAACACTGAAAGCTAAATCAGGACAGGCATCATTATGAAAACATGCTCAGTCAACAGAGCAATGCTCCCTAAAACCAAAACAAGACACCATTTCCCTCCCAATGGTGCAGAGAAACATAGTATGGAACAGAGCTCATTTTAGCAAGATTTTACACCCGAGGACACTAGGAAACTAGCCCTGCCTGGGAGCATCTGAGCTGGTACCAACTTCAGAAACAATTCACTTTGTTTAGTAGTGATAAAAAAATCTTTTCTCAGTCTCTCAATCTCTCTCTCTTTCTCTCTCTGTCTGTCTCTCTGTGTGTCTGTCATTCTGTCTGACTGTGTCTGTCTCTGTCTTTGTCTCTCTGTGTGTGTCTCTGTCTATCTGTCTCTCCCTCTCTCTCTTTCTCTGACACAAATCAGAAATTTGTCCCTGGGAATAGAAAAACAAGAATACAAACTATACATAGGAACATGTTTGCATGTTGAAAACCACAGGGAGCAACCAGGAGCATCCAAGTGCCAGAATGAGTGGAGCCTGGCGTAGCCACATGCTGAAATGACCGAGGTTGAGGAGAATGGCTAGCTGATAGCTAAGTAATACGGATGAGCCTCACATATGACGCTGGGTTTACGAAAACCAAATACTCAAACAATTAAAAATCCCGTACCACAAATATTCTTAAAGCTAAAATATATCTCTGAGAATATCCGCACACACAGTACAAGGAATTTCAAGATAATGTTCTAATAACGTCAAAGGTGAGCCCTTTGTCCCCAGCTAAGGGACAAGGAAGCAGGTTCATACTGTCCCAGAATTCTTGGGCTGGGTAAAAATGGGCTGAGAACTCAAAGCTACCTGGTCCCTAAGAGTGGGCTATCCTGCTGCACCAATGTTCTTAAACTACTTCACTTGACCTCCAGTAGCTGGAAGGAGGCATAGCTTCATGTCCTCATCTGTTTCTGGGTTCCAGGTGGGTGGGGAGTGCAGCTATGGAGCCTGGGCTGATCTCTAACTGGTCTTCTGGGTGCTGAAGTTACAGGACTGAGCCTGGTTCACAGCTTCCAAAGATGAGGAAACCCTGCAGGGGTCAATGGGTTTTCAAGGTCATGACACACAAGAACTTAAAAATCGTCTAATTCCTAAATTCACCAACTTATCAACAACTGCACTATCATCACCATCATCATCATCCCAGAGAAACATCCCAGGATCACCAGGTGATGTGGGCGACAGAACATCAGCATGTGGAGATCTCGGTCATCATTTTAGGGTTCGCCCTAATATAAGCAACCAGAATGGCCTTTACGAGGAATGCTTTTTCCGTCTGGCAGCTCCAAATGTGCTGAGCCACCTTCCTGGCTCCAAGATGGCCAGCTCCTGCTCCTCAGAACCAGGGACCCCTTGCAACAGGTCCATGCTGTCAGCACCCAGGTCGTTCCTCATCATCCAAACTGGCTTTGCTTCTTACCTGCTTCCTCACATTTATCCCAACCCTTCCCTCATTTTCTCTCTCCCACATGGCTCCTGGGTACTTTGTTCTGTCAGTCTTCAACTATTGATGTCTCAAGGCCAGAGAGTGAAGGATACGAAATGTTCTCTTTACACGCCCTACCCTGGAGTGCTATTTTTAGTTCCACTAAAACGGCAGGCTGCTGCAAGGATTGTGACTACTGGGGCATTTATTTCTTGATGATTTATTTTTAACACACACAGAAAAAATCATGTTAAAAAATAAATGAACTCCATCTTGGAGAGGGGTTGATTGTGGAAACTGTTATTTTCTGTTCTCTAGAACACTGGCCAAGTCAGTAAATAACACAGCAGCTTGGTCTTATCAAGTTGGTAAAAGATGAAGTTTCAAATAAAGCAGATGTGTATCTCCAGATCTCCTTTTAATAAGTTCTGTTATTTTTGAAATTATAATCACATCATTTCCCCCCTTCCTTTTTCTCCTTCCAAGACTCCCCGCTCATGTGCTCCCTCCTTTGCTCTCTCTCAAATTTATGACTTCCTTTACTTTAATTGTTTGCTTTATATATATACATATACATATACATATATATATATACATATATATACATATATATAACCGCATACATACATAAGGTTCTTTTTTTGACTCTCTCACTGTCTCTCTGTGTGTGTTAATGTGATTGTGTTGGTACTTAACAGTTCTTGTCATCACAGTGTTAGGAGCCAAGAAGGGCGTCTGTGGAGTCTGAAATAGAGACATGTGAGATAGGAGAGGCAAAAATCTTGTAAGAAACTGCTACATGCTTGAGAGTGTCACAGCAGAGAAAGCCCTGCTTGTTAACAGATAGATGATAGACATGAATTCTGTTTACAGATATGCACGTATCTATGTGCAGAGTGGCTGCTGACATGGAGCAGAGTAAATACAGCCCAGAGCTTATTTTCAGCCCTGCAATCAGAGTGAAGATGCTGCCTGAGGAAGCCGAGGAGCAGCTAGGGATCTAAGTGCATACTTAGGGGGACTTTAGGGGCCGAGATTCTACACTACAGCTAAATGGCACATATCTGAAGGCATCTGTGCCTGTAATTCTCTCGCTAGGTGCTTAAAGCCTTCCAGGAAGTGAGCCCTGCCTGTTATCACCCTCATCATCTATGCTGTTGTGGAGTCTGAACTGCAGGGTCAGTGTCCAAAGCCATGGGGCTGCTGAGACAACCAGATTTAAATTCATGTCTCTTTGTCCTTCTGGCTTTTGTTGATGCTCTTCTCCAGGGTGCACTGCCCTGTACCACACAGCTCCAAAGTTCTCCGTTAGCAGCCAGGATTCCACTTTTGTTTTCAGTGGAGCAAGGGAAGTAGCTTGTGCTGTGTGTTTGTGTAGCCGGCTTGGAGAAAAAAAACACGTCTAAGAGACTGCTTAGGAATTGTCTGCACTGAGACCATGGCATCCAGTGAGGCAGGACGGAGGCCTGGGAGGGAAGCCGGCATGAGTTCCTCACGCTCTGGCATGCTGTGTGTCCTCTCTGACCTGAGAAGACACGGAACCGCACAATTGGCCTGTAGATTCAGGGTTCCCCGTGGGAGGGGTTCCCCATGTGCTTGCATTCTTTACACGTTCCAAGGAACATCAAAGGCACCTTTCAAGTTCAAAAGAATCAATCAAAGCAGCCCCAGGGCCCATGACCTTGTGAAAGGAGCTGCTTCCTTGGCAGTGGTGAGAGGTCCAAAAGGCAGGAAGCTTTGAGCTCTGTCCTGATGCTCGCACACCTCTTCCTGCAGGATGCCAACTCCAGGAGAGGTGCCAGCACGAGCATCTAGGGCCGCTTTGGTTGCTCCCATCTGACTGGGGCATACTTCATGGCAGGTGCTGAACAAATAAGAATTCTCCCAGATTCTCAGTTATTAGTATTGATTGGTGGTTGATAGAGCATGTTCTGTGCACTCCTGTTCTATTTCTGAGATTAAATAATTGAGTGTAACACAATGCTATAGACTGGGTCTTGACTGTTTCCGCAGACTGTGTAAGGCTTGGTCCCCAGCCTCCGGAGCTATTGGGATGTACTGGGCCCTTGATAGGACAATACAACCCCACTCTCTCCCTTTCTCTCTCTTTGCTTCCTGACCATGACAAGATGAGCAGGATTTCTCCTCCCACAGTGCATTGCTACCACAAGCTGAAAGCCATGGGGCAGCCAACCAGAGACAGAGTCAAAACATTTTTCCTCTTATTAAGTTGCTCTATCCCAGATATTTGTCACAGTAACAGAAACTTGCATAGCACATGAAAAAGATCAATATAAATGTTTTATTAGGTGGCATTAGTGCTCAGAGGAAAGCAATTACTATAAAGGGAAAAGAGGGAGGAAGGGGGAAAAAGAGAGAGAGAGAGAGATCAAGAAAGTCTCCTCTAAGGCTCTCCTGAAGTCTCACCTATGCCCATAGGTCTGGAAAAATTAGGGAGCAATAGTGTTAAGTGTGAAATTACCACTTTACATGATCAGTGAATAACTTTGATTTTCTGAACCCAATGTCTTTGACTCCACTTGCTGGAATGGAGTAAACTTCCCTCTGAAAAATATCCAGAGATTTCCCAGGATATTGTCAATCTGCTGGTAACTTAGGTACAGCCATTGGTTAATACTTTCTATGCAAATATCATGAGAATTAATAATTTTTAAATTATTACTAGTGAATACAGTTATTTTCCTATTTGTTAGTCATTTTACTTGAAGGTCAATAAGTAGAGATGTCTCACTTTTTAAATTTTTATTTATTTTTAATCATGTATATATGTTCATGAGTAGGTACCCTTGGAAGCTAGGAGGTGGCATTAGATGCCCTGGAGTTGATGTTATAGGGACTGTGTGCTGCCCAGTGTGGGTGCTGGCAGCTGAAGGTGGGTGCTTTGGAGGTAAGCCGCCAGTAGCTATGGTTTCCGTATCTTACGTCTGAGGAGGCTCCTGTGTTATCACATAAAACTGAAAAGTCTGGGGCTGCTACCAGAACTTAGATTCCAAGTTCTCTGACGAGACCTATATAATTCAAAACCATTTTAAGAGAATAATTTTACTTTTGAGGTTTTCCTATCCATTCTCATTTTATTTCATACCTTTCTTTAAATCAACAGTTTTAAATAATTCTAATTTGTTTCTCCATTAGTGAGTTAAATAATATATTGTTGGTAAGAGTTATTCTCCAAGGCTTACAAAACCACCTTTATCAATATGAAGCCACTTTCTCTCAGCTTGTGTCTTTCTTCCTTCACCTCTGTTGTCTCCTTAAGTTACTGTGTATCATTCTTTCTTGCCCTGGCTGAAAACTGAAGAGGCTCTAGGACTTTGTGGTCACTTAAAAAAAAAATCCTGGTTACTTCAAGTTCAGGAAGAAAACAAAGACCACTCACTTCTACAGCCTGAAATGTTCAACTTCATATCCTCAAAACATCAACCTCACTGAAATGGCGTTTAATAATTATTTACTCAAAAGCAGTTATACTGTATTTTGTGAATGCTCTCAGAGCCGTCTGCAGAGTGAATCTGATTACTGTTAATTACAGCCTTGCTGGTAGCTTTACATTTCTATCTTTTAGAATTGGATGAGGCTCTGCTCCTCACCTAACGCTGGGGACAGATCCAATTAGAGCTCTCTGAATCAATCAGAACCCCTCATCTGAATAGGCACGAGCATCCCTGGGAACCCCCCCTCAGCTCCCTGGAGGGTTCGTGATGTTAAAAGATGGAACATTTGAGCCTTGTGCTCTCTGGATGCTGCCCCGGCCCTTCCGCAGAGTTTGCTCGCACCTCAGACCCCAGTGTGCAGTGTGCACACTGACTGAGTGTGAGCAACAGCACGAATAAGCCCGGGCTGTCCACGAGAGGCATCGGCCCTTGACAGGGCCCTCAGCGTTCTTCTTGAATTCTGGACACCCCCTTTGCACCTGACCTACATTCTCTATTCCTCAGCTTTCTTCCCTCGGGTAATCCTTTTATCTGCCAGATGTAGATGCATTCAGGTATGAGAGTGTGGAACCATTGGTGTGTAAGGGGAAAAGCCAGAAGATGCTTTTGTCCCTTCATTTAATATTCCAGACAGACTTTTCTCACACAGGAGGAAGTTGCTAGAAATACTAATCCCGTGTTTCCTGCCTTCAGATAGGGATAGTGTTTACAGGTAACTCTCGTTCCAGTGGACATCAAGAGGAAGTGATTTTGGGGTTTGCCTCATGTGTGACAAGCTTAAGAGCAGACAGGTCACAGGCCATGGTTCACAGCATGAGAGCAGGGAGGAAAGGTGCTGCCGAGAGACTGAGATTAAGCAGAAAGACCTGTATAATGGACAGCTACCGAGCCCAACCCTGCGTCTGCCCTGCGGAAGGACAAAAGTTATTCCGACTCTGGTGATGTGGATCTCAGCCCATCGTGAGGGAATGCATGGCGGCAGGTGCTGCTCCTTCGGTGGTGGAGTGTGACCACAGCCCTTCACAGAGCAGTGGGTCAGAGGACACGGAGCCAGACGGAATCCAGGAACAAAGGCCCCCACTTCTGCTAGCCAGACCCACCTCTCAAAGTAGCAGCAGAAGCTGGGGCCAACCTTTCAAAGCATGAACCTAGATGACCTTTCAGATTCACACACTAACACTTCCTTTCATCCAGTGTGGCAGTCAGCTTCAGAAAGAGACAGACCTGGGGCACCGGGAAAGGCAAGGTGGCTCGGACTTCAAGAGCACAGCACAGGAGAGAAGAGCACAATGCGGAGATGGAACTGTGGAAAAGGGTAGAAGTCCCAGAGGTCTTCAGTTGACTGGTTTGGGGAGCTTCTATGCCATGGTAACGGTTGTGCAGAAAGCACAAGACCACTGTCCATGGCTCACAGAGGGCCAGCGCAACGCTCACCTCTAACGCTCTGGAGGACGCCTCACTAACCCGCAACAGCAGTCAGGACGCTGAGCAGTGCTTGGCCTCAGTCTATGGAGTCCTCACAGAAACACAGACATAGCCAACAGCTGACGAGGCAATGCAGAGTACCTAGGAGCCAGCACAACAGCATAAAGCATGCAGCAGAAGCGGCAAATAAAGTGTATAGTGAGAAAACAGAAGCCAAGTGATCCAGGAACTACAGAGGTGCTAGAGATAGTATATGACAGACTTAAATCAGTTGTTATAAATAGAGCACAAATACGCATAAAGCTAGTTAAGGAACCAAACACGTTAAAAAGAGATGCCAAAGCTAAAAAGCAGGCAATAATTGCCTATTTAGAGACAGAAGATACAATTCTGACATAAAGTATACTGGAGAAATTTAAGAATGGCTTACTCATTTTAGAAGAAAAGACTTGTGATGTTTAAGATAAAACTATAGAAACTATCAAAACTGAACACCAGGAATTATTTAAAAATGCCAAATATGGGATAGTTTCAAGTTGTCAAGTCTAAGCAGGATTGAAGTCTCAGTAGAGTTGGGAAAAGCAAAAGTATGGAGGGAATCATATCCAAAGGTTTCCCAATTTGGCAAAAATTGTGAACACATACATTTGAACATGACAAACTCCTGCCAACACCATGAAAAGAAAACCAAACCAAGCTACGTCATAATAAAAAAGATGTAAGAATTGTTTGGGGCAATGGATGCAGCCTACAGACGAGGGAACACAGTGCTGACAGGATTCCTACGGAATGACTCAAGCTAAAGGCAGAGGGACGGCGCCTTTGAAATACTAAAGTAAAATAAACAAACCACCCTAAAAGCTATTACTCAGTGAGCATCTTTTAAAAACAACAATGAACATTTTCCAACATGTCACAAAAGAAGGAATTAACCAGATAAAACATAAAATATGCTAGCAGAAAAAGAAAAAAAAAGAAAACCACTGAAGAAAGAAAGAAAAGAAGAAAAGAAAAGAAAAGAAAAGAAAAGGAAAAGAAAAGAAAAGAAAGGAGAGAGGGAAGGTGGGGAGAACCCCACCAGAAACAGTAACTATCCTTGTAACTATAAAGACTATCAGGAGGCAGCCTCAAAGGATGGCTCAGTGGGTAAAATGCTGATTGGGAGAGTGAGGCTCTGAGTCTGACACCCCAAAGACCTGTAAAACTCTGGGCATAGAGCTTCACACCTGTGCCCTGACACACATATGTACACATAGGCATATACTGCACGCGCACACACACACACACACATACTTACACTCACATAAAGCTACTAGTAAATACAGCATTTTCTAACTAGTCCCTCAGAACTAAACCCACTCACAAAGTGGGTTCCATGGCCCAATGTTGTTGAAAAAAAAGTCACTTTAAGGGATACAGGCACTCAGCAGCAGAAGGCATCCTGGCATCATACAGAAAGGTCAGCCTTCCAGCAGGCTTCTGCTTGGACTAATGGCAATAATAAGCATTTCCAAATCATGCAGCAGTATTTTCAAAGGCTTCTCTGCAGATTCAATAGCACTTAACAGTCCTGACAAAGCCGTGGAGGAGAGCGACCCACAGCCTGAAGGCACTGATAAGTGGCTGGCACTCTCTCCGGCAGGCTGCCATTGTTCTCTGCCGTCTCTCAGCTTTTAAGTCACTTAGCTATCACAAAAACATGCAGCTCACAAATAAGAGCTCTGTAGCAAGGGCCTAGAGGAAAATGCTAATTTTAAACCTTCTCCCTAGCATCTCATCTCTTCTCACAAAAAGGAGAGCTATTCTCATCATAGTTTGGTTGGCAATCAAGCTTCTCACAACCTCAAAGAGTGAGAGAAGAACTGGCCATCTCTAGAGATGAAACAGACAAGGATTGCTTTTCCACTTCTCAGAAAATTTCAGAGATCTGTAAGAACACTGTTTTTCTGCTGTGCGTGGTGTGTGGTGGTGCACATCTGTAATCCCAGCACTCAGGGAATCAGAGGCAGGCAGATCTCTGTGAGTTCAAGGTCAACTTGTTTACAAAGTGAGTCCAGGACAGCCAAGACTACACAGGAAAACCCTGTTTCAAGAAGAGAGAGAGAAAGAAAGAAAGAAAGAAAGAAAGAAAGAAAGAAAGAAAGAAAGAAAGAAAGAAAGAAAGAAAAAGACTGTTTTGCCCATGTGTTCTTCCGTGACTCTGCACTCCAGTCGTAGAGGATCACAGGAAATCCAGCTTCACAAAGTGAAATGTACTTCTTGCCAGCACAGAAGATGTGCATGCTTGTTCGTGTGTGTGTGTGTGTGTGTGTGTGTGTGTGTGTGTGTGTGTGTGACTGGACCATTCCTGATCCACCACAGAAATGGATGCAGAGATGGATATAGTATGTGCTTAACACCAGTTGAAAATTCAGTGCTTTGAAACTACCTTGTCGTCTATATTTTTCTATTTAGGATTTTCTTTAACATTTGGTCTTTGATTTTTTCACAAGAGTGGGTTCTAGAGCCCGGATCCAATATCAGCAGGCACTTCACGTGTGAGCGCCACGTGGCGTTTATGAGGGCTGGTGCTTCGCAAATGGCAGGCTGTAGCTCAGGCTTCTTTCTTGTCTGCCATAGTGTCTTCCTAAGTTCCCTTGCTAGGCTCCCAGGCACTTCCAGCCACACCGTTTGCTCATGGAACTTCCCTAGTGGAACATGGGGGTCGCTCTCTCCTATGAGGCTGAACTGTGAGCTACATGGAAGATAGTGTCTTCTGCAAGTGAGGGCTAATCAGAGGGCACACACCAGCGAAGATGATGTGAAGATCTCCTAGAACTGGGGTTAGAGGTGCCTGCGAGCTGCCATGTGGATGCCTGGCATGAAAAAGCAATCAGCACACATGCCACCACCCTGGGCTAACACTGAGCACAGTGTCCTGGCCTCCTGGTGGGCATGGCAAAAACACCTCAGATCTATGCCGCAGAAGCATAGAGAGAAGAGAGTGACTGTTTCTGTATAGAAGTACCTGTATAGAAGATCAAGCCTGATGGCGGGCGACCTAGGCTAACATATTTTAAATCATGAGTGGATAGCCGGGGCTAGCAAGGCGGCTGAGTGGGTAAAAGCTGCCAAACATGAAGAACTGGTTCTTCCCCAGAGCCCACACAGGAGAGAATGGGCTCCATACATATGCTCTGGCATGTGTCCCCCACAAGGGTGTAATTAAAAAATTAAAGTCACTAACGTAAGGTGATGAAAATATATTGAAATGCTGCATAAAATCACAGACAGCCTTTTCTTCTACACTTCTGGTCATAACTGCATTTCTGGTAGGTGAGAACTCTGAGGGAACCCGACCTCTGAACCCTGAGGTGGAGTGAAGAGCCGGCCAGTCAACCAAGAAAGCCGCTCTCCTTGCCTTCGCGTGAGAAGCGTGGCATTCAGAACAGGCCGTGAATGCTTGGTGAAAACGAAACCTGCTTTGTACTAATTGTGCCTCAATGTCCAGTAAAATGGTATGCATGAGGTTACATGCTGACAATCATCTGATTATTTGTATTTAGACCCTAAAGATAACTACATTACTATCTTTCCTAATTTATTTCCCCACAAATAATCTGGTGATTATCAGTATGTGATTTCATACAAACCATGACATCTTAGCTCTAGCGATGAATGTGGCAACCTGGGGAAGGCCACCAGAACTCATGTTTGTGACCTTAAGCACCATGCTTTCCCCCAAAAAGATGGCCTGGGAAGGGAAAAGGAGGCGTGCTGTCTATTTGAGTGACCGACCAGTTTTCAATTCTAGTTCAGTCACTGACCACAGAAAGTTTCTCAATAAATTACAACTATCTGGAGTCATTTTTCTGATCATATTTCCATAGAGGATTTTTTTCTTTTAATTCATCATTTCAGAAAGAAATAATCATTCTTTAGAAAAAGCCCCACTGGTAAAGCACAACGCTAGATTTTAGCGGTAAGAATTTCACCGCTGAAAGTCTGAGGTCAAGACTGTGGCCAGCGCGGCGGCCGTGGTAATACACATTTGCTGTACTCTTAGTTTTGTCAACTGACGCAAGCCTAGACATATCTCAGAAGAAGGAATCTCAGCTGAGAATTGCCTCCCCCAGACTGTCTTGTGTGATATCTGTGGGGCGTTTTCTTAAAGATTGATGTGGGAGGGCCCAGCCCACTGTGGTGGTCCTGGGTGTAAGAAAGCAGGCTGAGCGAGCCACGGAACAAGACAGTGAGTACTACTGTCGAGAGGTTCCCGCCTCTGCTCCTGCCTCAGTTCTTGCCCCGACTTCTCTCAGTGACGGGCTGAGATCAGGACGTGGACAAGTAAGCCCTTCTTCCCAAGTCGCTTTGGTCATGGTGTTTGTCACAGCCAAGCTTGGATATTTGTGATCCCGGTACTTGGAAGGTGGAAGCAGGAAGATCAAGAGTTCAAGGCCAGTCTGAGCTACAGAGCAAGCTAAAAGGGCTGGTCTGGGCAACAAGAGAGTCTGTCTGAGATAAATGATGGAGATAAAGGTGAGAATGAGCTGGAAACCAGCTCCCCGGCTGGCAGGCAGAACCATCTGTGTTTGGGAAACCAAATATCTTAAATGCAAAGTGCAGGCAACGAATCGCATAGACTGGGACAGCCATTAGTCACAGTCCACCACAGTGCTGACACTGAGATGCTATAGCTCAGTTCCAACACAACTCTCTCTGAGGACTGTAGAGCTGCCTCGGCAACAGGTGCAGCGCAAGGAAGAGGGGCCTGGCCATCGTAGCCTTTAATCCTGTGAGCAAGGCCGGGGGTAACAGAGGAAAGACAGGGCTACCTTCCGACTGACTCTAAGACATTTCTGCCTGCTGAGCTAGGGTGGACACCATGTCCGCTTTGAAGCACTGGCCTCACCCTGAGGTTTCCTTCCCCTCCACAGCCTGCTACTCAGGGTCACCGTGTGGATCAGGAGATGCTTGCCTAGATGAGGGCTATGGGACCTACCTCCCCAGAATGTCAGAAAGAGTGGGAGTCAATATTTCCATGATGTAACGTGGAAATATCCCAGGATGCCTTTCTCTGAGGTCAATCTAGCTTTTCAAACCAAATCAATTCTATCCTAGTGATCTGGGACATGAGCCCTGTAGATGAAAGGGCCGGCTCCTTTTTCTCATGGAAACACAGTTTCAATCCATCTTTTTCAAAGGCTTTGGTTTTAACACTTCCCCCAGCTCACAACAGTGATCTCGGTTGTGTTAGCAACCCAGCATGATTACATGGTTGCTTTGGGGCTTTAAAGGGATAGGTGGATAATGGATGTTGTGTGTAACCCTTAAGAATGTTCCATTACTTGGAAGAGGTTAGCTAAATTTACAAAACATATACCTAATATCATGAAATTTCTCAGGCAGCTAGCTACAGTTCTGTATGATGGATTTTATTGGAATTGTTTTCCCAGGACAAGGATGGCCTTAAATTATCTAAATGACACTCACTCATGCCTTAGTGGCAGTTTCCCTTGAATTACAGTATTTCCTGGCAAGCAAAGAGATGGGTCTATTTCTTCAGGGTGTTTTCTTCCCCGTTATTAATCAATAGAATTGAGAGATGGAACGAAGTAGAGCAACCTGTGTAGGAGTTCCATATCCCCTTGGGTTTGCAACTGGAGAGTGGGAGGGAGAGGTGGGAGAGGTGAGCGAAGCTCACGCTGTGGGCGAGGTCTGCTCTAAGTCTCTCATGCTCTGTCAGCCAGCCGCTCCTGGAGTGCATGGGTTATTGGCCCCAGGGTCTGCTGGGAAAGTCAGGACTGAGGAATGGGCCAGCAAGGAGGAACAAGGACTCCAGCACCACTTCCCAGCAGGGCTCCTCCTGCCTGAGGAACAACTTCCTGGTTTACGGCTGGATTGGCTGGCCAGCGAGCTGGATAGGAAAATCCTCCACAAGCACTCCTTACCATCGAAGGTTGCTGGCCTCACGGAGCAGTCCTGCAGAACACTCCATCTAGACTCTCTCTGATGGCTGCTGGACAACTTTAGCATCTGCTGGAGGGTCCTCACTCTCCCTGCTTTGCAAAGCGCCCAAGGTGTGTGCACTCACTAAACAAAATACACCTGAGGGTATCATCAACCCACACTTACCTGAGAAACACCCACGAGCCCTGTGCATGCCCAGCGCGTGGGGTACGCTTTTCTGAAATGACTCAGCAGATCCGAATAACTGGCAGCCAAGCAAAGGAGCTTCTCAGCAGCAGACCTGTGCAACTCTCGTCTGTCTCAGAAGCAGCTCAAGCTGCAGCCCGTCATGGAGGGAAGCCACGCAGCAGCTTGAGGCAGAAACCATGGACACATACTCCTCACTGGCCTGTTCCCCCTGGCTCCTGCTCAGCCTGCTCTCTTAGACAACCCAGACCATCTCCCCGGACACTGTCCACAGTGGGCAACCCATCAACAACCAAGGCGGTTCCCACAGGCCAGTGTGAGCTGGGATGAACCACTCAGCTGAATGAACCTCCCTTCTTCCGTGACTCTAGGTTATGTCAAGTCAACAGAACCGGGATACTTCTTGCCGTATGGTATTACTTCAATTTAACTCTCTCTCACACTTGGGAAATGACTCCATTGACAAACGCTTGCTTTCACAGGCGTGAGGCCCTGCTTTTGGGTCCCAGCACCCCTTCACCTGTGTAAAGTTAGGCATGACAGTGTGTGCCTGTATTTCCAGCACCAAAGAGGCGGAAATGAGGGGATTCCTGGACACATGGCATGCAGTTTGTGTGCTATAGGGTGAGGAGAGAGCCTGTCTCAATGGATGGGGGAAGTGGGTACACAGGAAGTGACCTAACAATGACCTCTGGCTGCCAAGAGCATAGCTACATGTACGTACACACACACACACACACACACACACAAGCACACGTACACAAGCACACACCCCAGAATGTCTTTCCACAACTTCTCAGCCTCTGGCTATGGTCAAAGGTGAAATTAGTCTTTACCTTTTTACTAAAAGTATTGTTACAACTGTAAACAATAGTGAGTTTTTACTTGTATATCAAACTGTGTCTATTATTCTTCTATTTGCTGTGACCAGATACTTGACGGGAAATAGCTCAGTGGAGGGAGGACTTCTTTTGGCTCTTAGCCTGAGGGACAGTCTGTCATGGAGGCCAGGCATGGCGGTGAGCGGCTGAAGCTGAGTAACAGGGAGTGTGAGGGTGCTTGTCCAAATCCCCATGGACTGAATGGGACGGGACAGGAGGCAGGACACGCCAGATCTGGCCTCCCAAGCATTCCACAACTTCCCCAGAACAGCTCCACCAGCTGGGCCTGGGTTCAGACATAGGAGGCAGGCAGAGAGGGACACTTTACATATAAACTGTAACATGGGTAACCTGTATTTCCAATGTATTTCTTGATGTTCAAATGATTCTCAGAAACGTCAGTGTGTTCTGTAAATCCTTCCGACTATTGTGGCATCAGGTTAGAGTTTAAGGTTCCTGACGTATTCTGAGTCTGGGGGATACTGGCATCTGGGATTTATAAGATGCTGCACGCAGGGAGGCCCTCATGGCACAGAATGGACCAGTCCTGATTTCGGCTGGACAGACTGGATGTGTCCAGGCACAAGTTCACGCCTCGCTGGCCCGTCACTGCATCACTACCCTGTGGGGATTCTTGTGTGGGTCCCCAGGGCCCAGTGGGCTCTCGGGATCCACTATGCCCAGAGCGCTCAGAAGTGTCCCAATGGGAAGCAGCCAGGCGGGAAGGGAGGCGGCTTTGGAGTCAGCCAGACTCAGATTTAAATCCAGTCCCAACACTTCATCTTCAGAACAGCCTTGGGCACGTTATTTTGCAGGTCCCCGACTTCCGGAGATAACATTAATCATCCAGAGGGACAGCTCACAGCCGCTGGCTGTGAAGCTTCCCAAAATCCAGTCCTTCACTGACTCCTCCCCCGTGGGCATGTCTACAGTTGTCAGTCTGGATGCTGCCTTCCTTGTGTGCAAACCAGGGTGAAGGCTGCGCCGTTTCTAAAATGAGTGTCAGCCACATCTGGCATCGACCTTAAATTCCCAGCATGCATGGTGTACCCCAGAACCCACCGCCTCCCCTAAACTCCCGGGCTCTGACACCACAAGGCCACAGTCAGCACAGCCACGGCAGTGACACAAAGCGATGTTTGATAAAAGTTCTGGGGAATATGCTTTCTTACTCATGTGTGTGTGTGTCTGTGTGCACGCGTGCACGGGTGTGGGGTCCAGAGGTCTCCAGTGTCTTCCTCAACCTCTGTACTTTCTGGGACAGTTTCTCTCACTGCGCCTCGCACTCCCGGGCAATGCCAGGCTCGCTGGCCAGCAAGGTGTGGGGGGCTGCCAGCTCGATCCCTCCCCAGGTGCTAAGGCTGCCTGGGAGAGCCGCACTCGGCTCCTCAGCTCCTCATGCTTCGCAGCAGCCATCACTAACCGCCAGCTCTGCAGCCAAACGGGTAACTCCACAGGCCCTTAGGAGTCATTTATCTCACGGAAATCTCTGATCCTAAAGGGATGCACCCCAAAAAAAAAAAAAAAAAAAAAAAAAAAAGTGTGCTTCGCTTGCTTTCCTACCTACATATCTGTGTTTATTTTAGCCTGAATCAGCTGAGGCTGTTGCAAACACTTGGCAATCAGGGTACTCTGAAAATGTTTTCTATTTTCATTGGATGTTTATCCTAAGGAGAAATGTGTAATGCCTTCAGTTTTGCTTCACAGTGATGCATATTTATGACCTAACAGTCTACCACTTTTGGAACTTTTTTACATTTAAATTTCTGAAAAATGGTATTTACATAATTTTCCCTCAAGCACTTGAGTAATTCTCTGATGTAGTCTTTCTTGATTTTACATATACACATGCCTTTCATCTTCTCATGCTGGATTTGTTTATCTTCTCACTTAATCAGGATACTTTAGATGAATATTGAAATAATTATTGGCTTTTAAAAAATCATGTAATCAACAACTGGATATGGCTGCAAATGATATGCATATTTCATCAGTTTAAAAACGTACTCTTTTTTATAGTAAATTCCTTTTGATATATAGCTTATAAATATAGGAGGCTTAATTCTGCTATTAAAGAAATTTTAATGTCATTCCAACTTCAGAATTCGAAACACATTTCTACCTACTATTGGGACATAATGTATGTGTGTATATATATATATCAGTATATTATACAGGAACAATTTTGCCTAGTAAAGCTTCAGCAGGGCTTACTTTTAATGCGTTCGAGGCCAGCTCCCTTCATCTGCCTTCTCGCCATCTTGCTCCACATTCTCCCCCTGTTGTTTTCACTCCTGAACTCGACTGCTGAACCACACAAGCCTACTCAGTGACTGTGAAGGCAGACAAAGAGTTCTGGGCTTCCCTTTCCCCTCATGGCGTCCCACCCTCCCCGGCCTCCATCTACACCTAACACTCCGAGAGCGCGCATGCACACACACACACACACACACACAATACCTCCCTCAACTCCTGGTATCCCCCGAGGCCCACACGCTCGAGGCATGGTTCCCACTGTGACCCTGCTGGAGCTGGTGGAACCTTGGGGGGGTCAGAGCTCACTGAAGGATGTTGAGGCTCTGAGGGCAGTCCGTGGAAGGGAAGCCCGGCCTCTCCCTTCTCTCTGCTTTTTAGCTTCTGTGGGGTGAGCAGGCATGCTCCACAGGCCCCACCCCTCTACCATAGCTCATCACAGGTTCAAGGTCAAAAGGTCAGCTAACTACAGACTCTCCAAAACTTCGAAGCAAAATAAGTACTTTCTCCTAATATTTCCTGTATTTTGCCATAACAATGGAGAGCTTTAGTTGTAACCCAAAGTACACAGATAGAGCGATGGCTCCCTTGACCACCTTTCTTAAATGGATATGCGATTTCCACTGTTTGTACATGGCTAAATATGTAACAAACATTAAATAAGCTTGCATATCTATATAGTTCGATGCCAATGTTGTTTCCTTCTATTTGGTCAGAGACCTTAATGCTCTCCCTTGAAAAAGACACTATTCATAGCCCTCTCCTTTTTGTGCACATTATTTCCCAAAACATCCCTTGGGGCAGGACAGCAGTCAACACACACCTTCTTGGCTGTTTCCCGCACCTTCATCGGAATCCCCAGACAGGAGGATGGGTGTTTTCTCCCCATTTTAAGCCGTGTCTAGAGACGCCAGGGCTAACATGACAGGCTGTGAAGAACCTGCTTTTCTTCATGCACTCAACTGGAGTCTGTTTGGTCGCTACTTCCTGCGTGAGCGCCTAGCCCATGTGATAGGCGCTCAGGGTGAGTCTCCTGCGCACGGATGCTGCACGGGGTGGCGCGTGACTGGCCCCTGAACTGCACCTAACCCTCTCTTTACTTGGGCACGTCACAACGTTGCCCAAGCTGGCCTGGAACTTGCAGTGATCCTCCTGCCTCAGCCTCCTCAGTAGCGAGGACTGCCAGCCCGAACCACTAGAAACTGTGGTTTTGATTCAGGTAAAAGTGACAAGTGGAGAGGAAGAAGTCTCTGTCCATCTTCGGGGATGGGATGGTAGGAAGAATGCAGCCTAGAGCGTGGCAGCCAAGCACAGGGCTCTGGCAAGTGCTCCCTGAGGGGACAGGAGTCGCAGTGTGGCCGCACAGCGCTTATGTGCCTGATATCAACCAGGAAGGCTGGAGGTCACCAGCTCCTCTTCAGTGCGGTGAAAACCGTGTGCTTCCACACAGGAAGCGCCAAGCCGGAGGGGGAATGTGCACAGGAAAGGTGTCCCAGCGACTGTGGCGCTCTGCTACGTTGGTGCTCTGCTGGTCACAGCCCACGGAACTCATCAGGGCCTGGTAAGTGACAGGCCCAAGTCCACACAGCGCCCCCACGTACAAACCCCACGGGACGCCACTGCCACCATCAGTCAGAGCGTCACTGAAATGTAGTTTTCTTCCTGCCTTTGTGGAAGTAGGTGGCCACGCAGGGCGGTCTAAAGCTCAGGTTCTCACCCCGTGAGTCAAACAGCCCTTTCCAGGGGTCACCTAAGACCATCGGAAAACACAGTTGTTGACATTACAATTCATAACTAGCAACAAAATGACTTTATGGTTGGGGCCATCACAACATGAGGAAATGGATTAAAGGGTCGCAGCATTAGGAGGATTGAGAACCACGAGTCTACATGAAGAGTGTGTAAGGTGTCACTGGCAAGGTAAAGATTCAGGAGACAGAAAGCCAGCTGACCCTCCGCTCTCCATCTCGACATTGCTGACACGCGTGTGTCCCGCCTGGTCTAATTCCCACTAACTTGGTGACAATGATGTGGCAAGTTGGAATACACAGTCTGTTTAATGCATTTTAATGTCTCAGTATTTGCTAACTTGGATGAAACATCAAATGTACCCAGAGTTGGCACCCAAGCAAGCTAAATGCCTTGGCCATCTGTTCCTTTCCAGTTTTATATCTCTGTTCCCTTCTACTTTACTGTAACTGCCTTTTTACACTGGGGGTGCAGATCTGAGCCGCTTTAAAGCCATCCCCTTCTTCCTCCTGATCTCGGCTCATCTGACTTGATGGCTTGGTACCTTCACCTTTAAATGAACATTTACGCTCCAGAGGTTGGTTCAACTGTATATTTTCTTGAATAATACAATCCTAGTTTCTTAATTTCATTTTTCCCACCAGCTCTGGGAGTCTGCACTCTGGTCCCCAGCATTTCTGGCGCCTCGATCTCCTCCCCAGCACAGCTGAGCTGTCAGTCACATTGTCACCCGTCACTGCTCTGCCTCTGAGGTGCTGCCCACTCTGTTTAATTAAATAATTTGTTGACACACTCAAATTTCTGTTTACTTTAGCACAGGGGTTCCAGCCAAGATAATTACATCAAGGGCTTCGGCGCCGAAATGCTGAAGTAGGGAAAATGTGTCTGGGAGCTCTCGTGCCCAGGATCTGCCACCTGCGTCTCCTCTTTTTTCTGCCCTCCTTCATAGCATGTAAAGTGATCATCCATTTTGGTTCTCCCCATCTCTTCTTTCTTTTAAATTCTTTACCTGAGAGTCCTTAGACCTAATGATAAGTCTCTATAGATATTAGCAAAATCCCACAACTACTCTTCCCAGTAAAACATCAACAAATGCCCATTCTTTTAAAAAAAATTATTATTTATACAACATTCTGCATTCACACCAGATCCTACTATAGATGGTTTTGAGCCACCATGTGGTTACTGGGAATTGAACTCAGGACCTTTGGAAGAACATTGAGTGTTCTTAACCTCTGAGCCATCTCTTCAGCCCCAAATGTCCATTCTTAAGCTCTTGTGTGAATTCAACGCTGTTGAAAACTGAGGTCCTTACTAAGAGCTAGCTGTGCTACAGCACACAGTAGGTTTCTGAACACAAGGGAGAATGAGGCAACATAAGCCAGTGCCTCGCCTTCCAGATAACAAAGCAACAGAGGCAAACCTGAGACCAGGGAGTAGAGGTCGCCTGGCGTGAGCAGGCATCGCCATGCTTTTCGTGGGGAGACACGAGCAAAGGTCTGTTCACCCCAGACAGGAACTCAGCGACCTCGGAGAGTGACAGCCGGCCCAGCATAGCGAGCTGAGAGCCTGTTTGTAGACCGAGAGGTTTCTCACAGGCACCTCGGCGACACAGAAAGAACAGTATCCCCGCAAAGCCCCACCATGGTGACCACCTCCGAGGGCCGCCCAGATAGAGCCCCCGCTCCTGGCCTCCTCACACCCCGGCAGCTGGGGAGCAGGAGGGAGTGATGGTGGAGTCTGGCATGAGAATCTAGTGGCTAGGCCTCCCAGCTTCACTGAGGAGCATGGGTACCATCACCCTGTTCATTATCTGCCACAGGAAACAGAGCTGATGGCCCTGGAGGCATTCCGTGAACGATCCTGTCTAGAGACAACGGCTTCGGTGTTGCACACAGCTTTATCAGGTCACAGGGTCACCCGATTCTTGTCAGTTAGAAGTCCTTCCGGGATCACAGATCAGAGTGAGCAGCAGCCTCCATCATATATTTCTTTGCTGGCATCTTCAAATATGAAGTGCTGCACAGACCCTTCTCTATCTCATGATCATGATCTCTATCTTTATCTCATGATGATGATGATGATGATGATGATGATGATGATGATGATGATGATATCACTGCTGTGCAAGCTCTGGGTAGGAGGGTGTGCGAGCACTGGGTAGGACGGCATGGGAGCACCAAGTAGGATGGTTTCGAGCACTGGGTACAACCCTCTGAGCACAGAAGTGGAGCGGGCATGCTGTCAGACCTCTGTCCTCTAAAACACAAGCGTTAACCCCCAGCTCCCAGTGCTGAGGTTGGCTGTGATGCTTCCCAGGAATAATCCTCAGCTGTCACTAAGCTCACACTCCCATCCCTGGCTGATAGGAGGGTTTATCAGCAGAAGCACATCCTTCTGCTTCAAGAAGGGCAGAACTGAAGACCTAGGGTCTTAGGTAGAGTTTCTATTACCACAATAAAACATCATGACCAAAGCAACTTGGGGAGGAAAGGGTTTATTTTGAGTATACTTCCACATCATTTGTTCATTGCCAAAGGTCGTCAGGGCAGGAACCTGCAGGCAGGAGCTAATGCAGGCCAGGGAGGGGTGCTGCTTACTAGCTTGCTCCTGATGGCTTGCTCAGTCTGCTTACAGCAACCAGGACCACCAGCCCAGGGGTGACACCACCCACGCTGGGCTGGGCCCTCCCACATCAACCCCTCATTAAGAGAATGCCCCACAGGTCTGCCTACAGCCTGAGGTTACGATTCTCAGCTGAACTCCCTATTCTCAGATGACTCTAGCCTGCATCATGTTGACACCAACGTCGCCAGCACACCTAGTATTTAGCTTTGGGCCTTCACGTGGGATCAGCCTTGGCACTTAAGAACCTGCATGAGCTCAATTCCTCTCTGATCTACCCTGCTTACTTCAGGATGTCCACAATAATCCCCTAGATGCAAATCTGCCAGGCATGCTTAGATGCGCAATGTTCCCACAGGCTCACGTGTGCGAGCGTCTGGTAGAGGTGCTTGGAGAATATGTGAAAACTTCAGGAGGTAAAGCCTAGCCAGGGGAAGGCAGGCTGTAAGGTTCTGTAGCTGAGCCCACTTCCTGCCTGCTCTCTCCTTATTGCTGTCATTGAAATCTAGTTCTTCAGCTCCTCACCCTTCGGCGGGTAACATGCTTACCACACAAGTGTGAGAAATGGAGTCTGAATCGCCAGGAATGCCAGCTGCCCCATTGTCCATAACGGGAAGCAGAGACAAGATATCCCTGGGACAAGCTGGCTAGACAGACTAGCTGGCATTGGCCACCTCCCAGAGAAGAAACCCTATCTCAATAAATAAAGTGGAGAGCAATCAAGGAAGACACGTGGCATCAACTCAGGGCCTTCACGTGAACCTACACGTGTAAATATTCACACACACCATGTACATGCACTCACGGACACACACAAACCAATGAAGAACCTAAGAGTAAAGATGCAGGAGACTCTATAAAAATGCTGATTCTATGGTATTTGTGTGTGTTGGGGGTCAGCCTGATGCTTGTATTTTGATGCTAATTACTGGCCCTCAAGATCTGGTTACTGTCCTGATAAATTTATCCTTGTGTAAACCTGCCTAAGACATACCTGATTGGTTGATTAAAGGCCTAAAATCTGGGCAGAGCAGAATGGGGTGGGTGTGGCTGAGGTTCCTGGGCTTTGGGTTGAAGAGAATCATGGAAAACAGACTGACAGGAAGAGAGGAGGAAGGACGACTCCAAGATGGATTAGCATGGAGAAGAAACTACAAACCACATGGGCTGGGAGGGAGGACTCCAGGGATGGCGTGGATGGAAAAAAACACCAAATATAAGCAAGTATTCATAAGATTGTGGATGGAAGGGGGCCCAGATGAGGAAGGTTAAGGATGGCATTGGGTGGGGCTGGGAGGTGGATGGTGAGGTTATTGAGACATCGAAGGTGAAATATCTGCCCAGCCCAAGGTAAATAAGGCAATTATAAAATCTAACAGGTGTCTTACTATTTGTGATAGCAGATTAGATAATACCGTCAATAATCATAGGGCTAATAATAATAAATAATACACAGCCTCACACCCAACTTTCTATCGCCACCAGCATGCGGTGTGTATTTTGTACATCTTGTTGATATCACACAGTAATTAATCTTTTCTTAAACCGTCTCATCACAGTAAGATGCCTTTTACATGTAGCACACACAAAGATGATGATCTGCTTTCCTGTCACTGACAGTCAGAAATACTGTTCAAAACTCGTCAGTCTGCAATAAGAAATAACACAGGGCAGTGAGCCCAGGGCCAGCATGTCTCCGGCCACATTACTGCCCATGAAGGACCAGGCTCGCTCCGCTCCGAAGCACTCAGACCTATCTCCAGGAAGCACCTGCACTCCACAGGGTGGGTGAGAGCAGGAAGTCAGAGATCAAAGGCAGGAAACAGGCCACTGGTGCCCAGTGTCCCCATCAAACACTGATTTTCATCATTACTGTTTATTTGTTACAAACGTTGGAGACAGTCTCAAGTAGCCCAAGCTGTTCTGCAATTTGCGATGAAGCCAAGGGTGACCTTGAACTCCTTGATCCTGCTGCCTCCCTTCCCCTGGTGCTCGGATTACAGGCGTGGACCACCGTGCCCAGGTTTATGTGGACTCCACGTGTGCTCTAGACCGGCATCCTACCAGCTGAGCGCGTCTCCATCTTTATAAGACCAACATTCCAATCTTTTATGAAATGCATTTAAAAATGACAACCAATTCAAACGCTTGTTAAGAGCCAACACGGGTCCCTCCTGAGGAGAACAACACGCGTGGGACCGGTTCCAGCTTGGGAGTGGTTTGTGTGAGACTCGGGACAAGCTGGTCTCTGAGGTGTCTTTTTACTTAAACAGTTTTATGATTTTCATTAAGCTATGCTGAGTTTAAATCACAGTGGCACAAACCCAATTAAAACCGCAGCTGCAAATGCCAGCACAAAGTCTCACCATCACACACACCTAAACCAAAAAAAAAAAAAAAAGGGTCCTGAGAGAAGCCATTCATTACGTTCAGTAAAGTGGCAGGTATCGACAAGCCAGGAGGAAGACCGTTAACTCTAAACCAGGAAATGGGAACGGCTCGGCCCTGGCTATAACTTTTGAAGCAGGGAAAACAGACTTTTGATTCTGGTTGCTGCTATCAACCGGAAGCTGCTCTCGTTTTCTGAAATGGGAAGAGCACTCTGGAGCTGGTGGTGCATACATCCCAGAGAGGAAAGCATAGTCCCCTACAGGGACTCACCAAGTCCCATCAAATCGCTGGCCCCGTAGGGTCAGAGCACACGGGCTCCCCTGTGCCTTGACCCGTTGTCTTGAGGCACCTCAGAACATCCCCTGCGACCCAGTCAGAAAATTTCAGAAAGCATGACTTATTCACTGTGTGGCCTTACATGTGTTATTTATACTGTATGGACTTAATTTTCATGTAAAAAATAAAAAAGCAGAAATTGTTGAGGGTTTAATCACAACATCATATGCAAAAGGCTGACATAAAAAGATACAGTCAAAGCTGATAAAGAAGGTAAAGGAGAAATTAGGCAGGGATTTTTGTTTTGTTTTTACCCAAGAATCTCCCACAGGTCAGGGAGCTAGCCCCATCAGCAAACACCCTCATCCCAGGGTGGGGCCTGAGTTATATTCCCACATAAGGTCAGGGTGTGGTGATGCATGCTCGCTAGCCTGCTCCAGGGAAACAGACTCAGAAGATCCCTGTGACTGACGGCCATCTAGCCCCGCCAGCCCAGTAACACTGACAAGAGGCGAGCATAAGACACAAGAGGTTTGTGCCAGTCATTGGCTGGAGCTAGACGCCAAGCATAGGAAATTCCACATAGCCCAAAGCCTGTCTTAGCTCCGCTACAGCCAGACATACAAAGTCTGACCTATGCCATGATGGGGTTAGGCGAGCACATAACTCGGTAATTCAGAACACTAAGAAAATCCACAGGTGCTCTTCATCTGCAAAGACACATGTTATCTTAGTCTTTGTGTGGCTCGGTGTGTCTCAGATCATCACAGATACCCAACTGAGCCACTTTAGTTCTCCACATTGTCAGGTTAGCAATTACAGCTAATTGATACAGCTAAGCCACGACAAGGCTGGCACATGCTATCCAGGCTCAGGCTGTGCCAAGCATGTAGTCTACGGAAGCGGAACACTATGCTTGGCACAGCTGCTGGCCTCCGAGACCTTCACTGATGCCTTGGTGAAGCTGACACACAGACACCAGACTTTCAAACAACTAAAACCAGACTCGAGGAGACTTTTCTAGAAGACAATTGAGGGCACAAAATAAAACTTTTGGCTGGCGCACCCTGTCGACTTGTTTTGGTGAAGGAGAATCCTTTCAAACTGAGAAGCCATTTAAAACTTCTGATGGTATGAACTGGTGTTTTTGTTTAGGAATTTTTTTTTTTTTAATTTGGGATATGACCCTTCTAGCTCAGAACTTAGTTCATTAAGACATAGATTTGGCTAGAAAGATTGTCTAGTGAATAAGGAACTCGTCTTGCAACCATGAGGGTATGAACTCACTCCAGAAACTACATAAAAAGACAAGCATGATGACACATCTTGGAACCCAGCACCGACAGGCAGAGACTGTTGGGTCCTGGCTCACAGCCAGCTCATCTAGATTACCTGGTGATTCCCTATCCTAGAAATAGGTGAAGAATGAATCACTTCCAAGGTGTCTTCTGGCCTCAAGTCATAGGCCCCATACATGCAAGCACCTCCCTCCCTCCATCCCCCCCTCCTTCTCCCTCCTCTCTCTCTCAGGCCCCCTCTCCCTCCTTCCCCTACCCCCTCTCCCTCCCTCCCCCACCCCCTCTCTCTCACTAATTAAGTAAATAAAAGGCATGCATCTTAACCTTCAGCTCATTTTTACTATCTCCCCAGCCTAAGAAATGGTGTACAGATGGCTTGGGATACAGGCTAACAGCTGTGTTTTTTCTAGAAATTCCAACACTTGGAATACAGGTCTTGGCAGTTGAACTACTAGCTTGCAAACTGCCATGAAGTTCTTTGGGAGTTTATCAATTTGTGTTTAGGGACTTTTCAAATAGAAAATAAAAGAAGTTTTCATGTTTTCACAGGCAGTTCCAAACTCCAAATTGTGTCATGGGTGACATGCCTCCATTTTTGAAAGGCCCAGGCAG
Organism: Rhombomys opimus; assembly: GCA_010120015.1. NCBI lineage: Eukaryota > Metazoa > Chordata > Mammalia > Rodentia > Muridae > Rhombomys > Rhombomys opimus. The sequence goes on from REGO01000124.1 coordinate 2,084,742, forward strand.
AATTACAAAACCAGAAGAGAATGATGTAACTCTCCCCATGGAACAAATTATACAATTTAAAATTTTTGCTTAAATTCTCAAAGTTTATGCCACTGGATATGGTACTTTCTTGTGCTTTGGAAGTATTGAACATGGTTTTCATAATACACATGGAAGCCTAGAGAATCAGATATCCAAATGGTTCCCATAAAAAAAAATCTTCTGTGTGTTTCTGTTAGTGAAGCCCCCTCTAAGATGAGTTCAGTCTGTGGCATGCTCAGTAAGTCAGTCCACATTGCCAGTTCTGGGAGCACACAATGGGAGCACTGCCTTCTCACTGTTTAAGCAAATGGGACAGGAAGGCTATCAGGCCAATGGCCACATGGGAATTTGTCACCCACACACAGGTTTCCTCCAGTCACTTATTTGTGCCTGAATCCATGGACTGGGCTGTAGGCTGCCTAACTGTCAAGCTCTGGCCAGTGTAGGCTCCTTGTCATTGTAAAAACATTTGAAGGTGAAGGAAAGAAACAGGATTTGCAGTAGGAACTCTTATATCTAATATCTCTGTGCCAGTGCTCTTCCTAGTTCCTGTTGGGCCTGGATTCTAGCCTCGGCACTTCAAAAGAAATTGTTAGGTTTGTGTGTGAGTGAGTGCCCACGCAATGGTGAGATGCTTAAACTAACTACAGGAAAACGCCACACCATGGCAAGTGGCAGGCTGGCTTGTAAGAGAAGTCGGTCACATGTTAAGTCCTAGAGGAGCTGAAGAGACCAGAGCTGTGGATTCGCAGGAAGGGTGTCCACTCAGATCGTCCAGAGGCAGAGCTCTCTAACACCATAGCTCAGGGTTTTATTCCAAGTACTCTGAGAATCAAATACCTGATTAGAAAGATACAGAGATATCAGGGACTGATGACAACTACTTGCTCTTGTAGGCTGTGTGTGCCAGGACTTTGACAAATGACCTTCTCACAGAAACCCTGGGACACACCCTACACAGCCACCACAGCAGCATGGAGTGTTCTGAGGATGTAAGAAGAGTTACGTAAGCGAGTATTTAGAACTCGGTGTATCCCCAGACAGAACAAAGTCACCCTCAGCGTGTCACCAGATACCACAGACTGCAACTACTCACTCAGAAGCACGTAAAGCCAGTGTAAACACGGAGCTCTGAAACTGTGCTGTTCACTGGGATTTGCTTGGCCTGGTGGTAAGGTGGACAAAATGTTCTTTTCCACAGAACCTAAAGGTGGAAGACACTGTAGCAAATCCATTTCCTGATAGAAGGGCCTCCTATTCTACTAACTCTTGCCGGGGCATAATACTTGATTTAACAGATCAATAGTGATAAACACTGAAGGGTAAATGCATAACCAGGAAACACTGTGCCATCAACATAGTGTTCTTTCGATAGACAATGTCCAATGTAAATTTGACTGAATTGATAATCGTCTAGGAGACTCCCCATTGGGCATGTCTGTAGGACATCTCAGAGAGGTTTAGCTGAAGAGGGAAGACACGCCATCCTGAAGGCTGACAAAGTGAAGCCAGCAAGATGGCTCAGCATGAAAAAGCACTTGCCCCAAAAGCCCAATGACCTGAGTTCAATCCTGGAGCTTATGCACAAGTGAAATGAGAGAGCCAATTCCACAGGGCTGTCCTCTGACCTACACAGCCCCAAAACGCGCGCGCGCACACATACACACATACACACATACACACACACACACACACACACACACACACCCACACTCATACTATGGCTTGCCACCCACTCATGTGCATTATATACACACACAGGCACAGGCACACGCACACACAATTTTGAAAAGGAGAGAGAACAAGCTGAGACCAGCACCCATCTCTGCTCCCTGACTGCAGACTCAGTACCCCCAGCTGAGTCACACCCCTGCTGCCACGGCTTCCCTGCCATGAAGAAAGGGCTGTGTCCTCCAACTGTGGGGCAGAGCAAACGCTTGCTCCCCTGAGCTGCTCTCAGGACATAATTTCCCAGAGCCAAGCCACCAATGCAGCTGCCCAGCATCCCTGCGCCTAGCACACACAGCTTGTGATTCTTCGGATAAAGATAACGCAGGTGCCACATGTACTTTTCTCCTTGAAGGGCTTTGACTTCAGAGCGTGTCTTCAAGCTCACCATTCTCCAAACAAAGCCACTCCTCCGTTTATTTTTCTTAGCAGATGAGAAGGAAACTAATAAATTAGCAACGCCCTGAACATCTGATCTGGAAGAATCCGATAATCCGCAGTAAACAAGGCAGCCAGCTGAAGTGCCTGGAGGTCAGAGCGCCCAGCAGCCCACGGGTCTCCACGGCTGGGACTCTCCAGCTCACCCTCACTGCTTTTGTTTCTCCATGTACACCGTGTGTATGAAGCCTGTCGATCCATTTATAGTTGGGAAATAATAGCCATCTAGGTCGCAAATGCTTAGCACGCATCTGGCATGGCAACGAACAGCAAGTAAAAGAGCTGAAAGTTCAGGACAGCAGCCTCCTGGGACAGTCCTGCCTGAGCTCATCCTGATAGGAGGCCGTTTCCTACACCCTCCTGGGTGTGTCAGCACCTGGAAGTATTCCTTTTGCTCCACGTGTAGTGTGAGTGTGTGTGTGTGTGTGTGTGTGTGTGTGTGCGCGCGCGCGCGCGCGCGCGCACGAGCGCGCACGCGTGCCACTGCTGATCTCCAGGGCCTGGAGCAGAGGGCGGGCCTGTGGTAAATACTTCCTGATGTAATGGCTAACTGATAAGAAGCGCTGCTAAGAAAGGAGATAACCGCTTTATAAGCCATGCCAGGAGTTCAGACTCCCCCCCCCCCCCGCAGCCTTCGGGAAGAACGGGATGGTTTCCCTCAGAAGAATGGCCGGGTCTGGTGTCACACCCCAAGACTGGGGTGGAAGATGGGAGATGGCTCAGCTGGAAAAGTGTTGCCCTGTAAGCATAAGGAAGTGGTTTGGATTCCCAGGACCCACATAAAAAAAAAAATCCAGGCACGGTGGCATGTACCATTAATCTTAGTATTACAAGGCACAGACAGGGAGAGCCCGGGCTCCCGGTGAGCTGCCCTGACCTACTTGGTGAGGGAAGCCAATGCCTCAGAATAAACAAATACAGTAAGAGGAGAGGTGTGCAGGCCACTGAGGGATGGCACAGTCGGTAACTCACACATGCATGCAAACAAGGACTCCAGGTTTGAATCACGGGCTGGCCGACTGAGCCAGCAAACAGCACCAGAGTACGTGGATACCCTTGTGAAGGAGCCAGAAGTCCAAACCGAGCTGAGGCGGCACACCTTTAACCCCGGTACTCTGGTGGCAGAGGCAGGCATGTCTCTGGAGTTCAAGGCCAGCCTGGTCTACAGAGGTGGGTGTCAGGCCCGTGGGGACTAAATGGTGACAGCCTGTGAAGCACTTAAAGGGACAGGAGCTTCAGGCGTGTGGCATACCGTGAGACCCTGTATCAAAGCACACACCCAAACGCCCAAAGATTTCGAAGGTGTGCATGCGCACTTCAGGTGCCTGCCCGACATCCAAGTGAAAATGCCCAAGAGATGATCTGAAAAGTGAGTCAGCCTGAAGCCCGCCAGCAAGCTGCCCCGAATGCAGCCCTCCTCTGCACTTTCAGGATGCCTCTGTGCCACACTTGCTGAGCACTGGCAGCCGATGGCTGCACCTTCCTGGCTAGTCTTCAAGTTGAATCACTGATCTCTCCTGACAGAGGCCAGGCCTAGTACAATCTCCAAATTGCTCAGCAGCCTAAAGGGGAGAAAAACTCATTACGAAGCCATCTGCCTGAAATCCTGTCCTGTTTTCTACGCCAAGGAAGTAGGAATAATTCTGAGAACTGAAATGGCACGCACAGTGTGGGCTCACTCTGTTGAGCCCCAGTTTGCTGCGCATCGGCCAGACCTCAGACAGCTGCACCGGTGCATCAGGTTGTGCCTAGGCTGCGGCCTTCATCCACACAGGAAATCCAAGCAGACGGGCACCATGCTGGGCCTTCCGTTGATTTTGCTAATATTTCCCCTTCTCTAGATTTTGTCTTCAGCCCTGCATGAAAATACTTGTGTAAAATAAAATTAAAAGATGACAGAAGTGACGAAATTAATGTAACGGCCAACTTGATCTTGATTGTGGCAGGGAAACTTCCCTGGACGCAAGCCTTTCCGCCCCCAATTTCTTCTCTGTTCCCAACCCCGTCCTTTCCCTCCGTGCGCTGTGCGGGCAGGGTCTGCAGTAGCCCAATGTCAGGGGTGACCTTCAGCTCCCGATCCTGCACTGGGAACCCAGGCGTGGCCATCACGCTACTTTTCCGCAGTGCTGCAGACAGAACCCGGGGTCTTATGCTCTGCAGGCAAGCACTCTGTCAACCGAGACCGTTTAATCAGAGCTTTATAAGCAAACACTCCAAGGAGAGACCAGCTGGAGGAGGCTGTCCCAAGGGAGGGGCAGGCCAGTACACTGCGCTGTGAATTTTAAAGATTCTATGAATATTTATGAGGTGTGTGGCATTTTGAGGGAGTAAGGTGACCTTGTTTCCCTCCCCAAACACAGAGGACTGATCTTCACTTCAGGGTGTTTCTAGAGGGGGTATCGAAATGGCAATGACATCAGGTGTTTTGGGGATGCGATCCATTCATTATTACACAGGTGTGGGAGAATGCCTGGTACTGCAGTGTCTGACAGAGCGGGAACAGCCTAACCGCACCTTCCAGGACATCTGACCACAAAGGGGCCTGCTGACCTTCCATCAGGGAGCACAGCTACCACAGCAGGCTTTCTGTCCACCAACTCTTCGCCTGTCCAGTATCAAGCTGCCTAGCCCAGAGTAAGCCCTGAAGACTGGGTTAGCTCTGAATGGGAGTTTTGGTAGGTGGGTTGATGTTTCCCTCTCTCCACCAGAAGTTCTCTTTGGTTAGAGGGTGGCCTCTCCAGTCTCCATGGCACCTTCCACTAGGGTGTTCAGCTAAAGTCACCCCCATATCCTCCAGGGGGCCAACCCTGTTGCAGGTCTCCTGTTTGTCTAACAGGTGTCATTCACATTTACAGCTTTGGAGTCCAATCAAAACCTCTCCCAGGGCCCAGTCCATCATTCTGAGAGATTGAACAAGCACCCACCTCCCACAGCTGTGAACCTGGATTGTCATCCCAGAAGAGAAACTGCCCAAAGGAGCTTCACTAAGACCTGGGTGTTTAACGAGAACAACCGAGGTCTGTGAAAGCGACGGATTTCTCCTTAGGGCATCCAAGGGAAACATTGAACAGCATGTCTAGCTCTGTGCGGGTAATTCTTCCAAGGCTGTGCATCATCTGAGCGCTTTCAGGGCCCAGTAAGAAGAGTGTGGCTGCCAGCCTTCAGCCTCCCCTCCACCAGGTCCTGCTCCTCAGTGACCCTCACCTCTAAGGATCCACTGCAACTGCCCCATCTAAGGACTCCTTCCCCTCTGCCCTGCAGCCATTTACTTCCCTTTCCTTGTCCTCATATCAAAACCCCTCCTCTGTAAGCTCGAGGAAAGGGTTTTGGCCTGTACTTCCAGGCTGCAGTCCTTTACTGTAGTCAGGGCAGGAACCGGCGCAAGAACTTGAAGCAGGGACCTTAGAAGGAACGAGCCTTACCGGGCTTGCTCACGCTAGATTTCCTTGTACAGTCCGGACCACCTGAAAGCAGTGCTACTCACAGTGGGCGGGGCCTTTCTATGTCGGCCACCCATCAGGCCAGGCCGCACAGACACGCTCACAGGCTCATCTGATCTAGGTAACCCCTAAATTGGGAACCCCTTCGCAGGTAACTCTAGCCTGTGTCAAGCTGACAGTTAAAGCCATCTAGGACAGCATGGCTTGGGTGGCAGAGTGCCTGCCTGCCTGCCACACAAGAAGCACTGGGTTAGATCTCAGAACCACATAAACTGAGCGTAGATATGGCGTAATTTAACATAATATAATATAAGCACATGCTTATATTACCAGCACTCGGCAGATGCAAGAGAAGCAAAAGTCTTAGGCTGTCCTGGCCTGCATGACAAGGTTAAGGCCAGCCTGGACACATGAGACTCTGACTCAAGAAAGAAACAAAGTATATATGCAGCCATGGCTTCCCCACCATGACCCACTACACCCACAGACTGTGAGCTAAAATAAACACCCTTTTCCATAAATAAATAACAAGCTGCTTTTTAAAAGTCATAAGTGTGTACACATGCGGACAGAAGCCGCACAGCTGATGTCCCTCTCCAGCTCGGCTGCTTTCCTCGCTCTTTCTGCCTTTCCCACGCCTTCTGCCCTGAATGTGCTAACTTCATAATCAGAAAAGCAAGCTTCCCTCATAAACACAGCGGCGGCGGCTGGGGTTGGGGCTGGGGTGGGTAGAATGCTTGACAAGAGGAGTAGGAGACCGGAGGATCAAAAGTTCAAACCCATTCTTAGTTACAAGGAGCCAAGGCTGGGGTGGGATACAGAAGATTATGCCTCAAAACAAACCAACAAAAAGCCACAGCCTGCTACCGCCTGCAGTTGCGTGCAGTCACATACCCTGAGGAAGAACAGTACGGTAGTGTACCCCCTGAACAGTGTTCCCCAAACTTGCGGTTCAAGGTCTGAGCCCATGGTACATGGCACATGCCTGGGCACTGACGCTGAGACAGAGTTAGCTTTACAGCAGCCTGGGCTGCACAGAGCCGGAGGCCAGCCTGGGCTACATACTCAAACCCTCCTGACACGCGCCCTCAGAAAATAATGTCGGGACAGAGGACCGTTCACACAGACCCCCAAAGCGCGCCGGCCTCCCACGCAGCAGCCGGCAGGTGCCCAGAAACTCACGGCCTCTGAGGAAGTGTCATCTGAAGAAGGGCTGTCTGCCGGTCGTCCAGGCTGGGCCAAGGGATTTTCTGCACCGGTGAGATGAGGCGAGGACTTGCAGGATGGCGGGTGCACAGCCGCACGGGCCGCCCTCGGTCACGCGTGCGCAGACCGGCGAAGCCTGAGCGCCTGCCTGTCCGGAGGAAAGCTGGGAGGTCGGGGATGCGCAGGCCTCCGGTCCCCGGGGGATCCGCAATGCTCGTCCCTCCCAACCACTCCAGAGCCTTCCCACCAAAGCCACAGCCAATTAGAAAGTGCCAGCGCTAGGAAAGGAGACACATGTAATCATAAATGGAAAGAGGAGCCTTAGCCTGCCCCTGAGGGGCTGTGGACCAATGAGCACCCGGGAGAGGACGGCAGATACCTCGAGCCGGCAGAGAACGGGGGAGGGAGGAGAGGGGTAGGAGGAGGAGGGGGAGAGAGCTGTGCTGAGGAACCTGAGAGCAGCCCCAGGCCAGGCTGGGCCCCACAGGAGGGAGTCAGGGGTCCCAGGGAGCTCCCGGGAGGGAGCGCAGAGCCCGTGGCTCTCCTCATGCTCCAGGTTCTCTCCAGGGCAAGATGTGCTACAGGATTCAGAACTTGCCTGGAGCCCCAGCCCTGTGGAGACTAATGAGAGGGGCTCAAGAGTTCGAGGCCAGCCCCCACCTCATACAACACCGGTCTCAAGAAAAGGAGGGTGGCACACGGTTTGTTGTTGTTTCCAACGCTAGTGCCCTTGAATAAGAGAACAAGCAATGGTGTTGGTTCCAGAAGATTCTAGAAGCTTTCTGGCCTAATGCTCACCACAGTCAAGGTTACTGAGTCCAAAGACTCAGTTTGTTCGGAACGTTAAGACAGCCTTTCAGATTGCAGAGATACTCAGTCAGATAAAGATACTTTCCTATATTCTGAACAGCAATTAGCACCTATCTTTTGCAGTGGTCGGATAAAACGATTGCTGTTTCATTTCTAAGCTGACCACAAGCACATGTAACTGCTGATTCCACTGATTCAACTGTCTACACTGGAAAGGTTGCTCACCAGCTGGTGATACCACCAGCTTTATAACTGAGGCCACACATGAGAACAAACAGCAAGATACAAACATTTTACATGGCATTGCAACAGTGTTATCATTCATAAAACTATGCCCAAGAACCCTTCACTTACAAAGATTAAAAGTCTATTTTCTAAGTAAGTTTATAGCCACATTCATGGCTGTCCTTGGTCATGCTCGGCCCATGGACCATAAACCGCATACTCATGACGTAGAGTATACAATGTGACATCCTACAAATTTCATCTCTATGTGTTTGTGATAATAAGTTGTTTAAATTGAACAGGTGGCTACTGAGTGTAACTAGGTCCTGGTATTAGGTGCTCCATCCAAAACTGATGGCGTGGGCAGAATCAGAGCAGGTACCGTTTACAAACATGGGGCTAAAGAAACCGTCGGCTGGATATGGTGGCCAAGGCCTCTGCATTCTGAGGCAGAAAGATCGCCGTTTTCAGGCCAGTCTGGGCTACATGCCAATCCTCGTCTGAAAGTTTTAAAATGAAGGGGATAAAAGTGAGAGGATTCTGCAGCATCTAAATACGAACAGTTGCGGGAGTGCGACACCCCTAGACCAGAATGGAAGGAGAGTGAGTAAGCAGGGTGGTGTCTTCGTGAACGATAGAAACGGGTGTGTGCGTGAATCAGCTTGCTGGGATGGGGAGCTATGAAGGTTTGTCTAGACGGGCAGAGGGAAGACACACTGCCTGTCTAGGCTTTGGCTGGGTGACCTGGGGCCTATCACATCCTTCCTTACTGGAGTATGGCTTATGCTTTTGTCAGGCCACAGTTAAAACTTGACACATTTTCCTGAGAATTACCTCAACTGTCCCCAAGGAGCTACTGCTGACATTGCATGGTTTCCAACTCTTAAACTAACCAGGTTTTTGAAGAGTGGCAAACGTTTCTGCTCTGTCTGTAGCGGATATGGATAGCCTGGCGTGAGGACTCACATCTGTGATCCGAGTGCTGGAGAGGCTGAGGCTGGAGGATTGCTGCTGGTGTGAGTAAAACTATATATCAAAATAGGGCAAATTTACAACAGACCAAGCTGCTTTATCTGTGCATGTGTGTGTGTGTTGAGATAGTGTTGGGCTTGAACTCTACCTAATCTTTCTGGGAAGGTGGCAGTCTTAACAGAAACAAAGGTGTTTGGGGCTGCGCAAGAGGACAAGAAAGCAGCCTTCGAACTTTGGAATGCTGCCCACTGATTAGCACAACCTTGGTGAGCTTGCTTGGGAGAGGCAGAGCCCCGAGGCCCTCACGTCCTGAGGACTTCATGCTGCTATGGAGCATTGATCTGCTTGTTGCCTTCACGCCCCTCCCAATCTCTGATTGGTATGAAGACTCTAAGGAGCTTCCTGCCCTTCACTGGGCAACGCCGGTGGCACCGACAGTAATGGCAGCTGATCTTTTTCAAGCATTGCTGCTGGAGCAGATGAATGATTCATCCACCACCAGAAATGACACAGAGATGTAGAATCGGGAGAAGCAGATTGTTAGTAAAGTCAGGTTAGGATGGCTTTGCCAGTGACTTGATGTAGAAAATCTTAGGGAACAATTTGACATTCAGAAAGGCACACTCTTAGTAGCTGAGCTAGAGATTGTTGTTTGTTTGTTTTGAGGTCAGGGAACAAGAACAATGGGAGCCTGGCCAGCACGGCTGACCAGGTGCCTCGCTTGCTAACGCTGGCCTGGTGGTCAAGGTGATGATTAATTTCTTGTACCCACTTTTGCCCTCAGCTTCCTGATAGGATTTAATTTAAAAAAATGTTAATGAGTAGATGTGTATCCTGAGGATAAAGGAGAAATGACTGATTTTTATTTAAAAGTTTATACTTGTGATTCTTTTAAGATTTTTATAAGATTACTTTTAAGACAGATATTTAAATAATTGAACCTTTCTCTGTAACTGTAAATTGCAGCCTGCCGGTAAGAGAAAATGACCTTGCTTGTTTACGTCACACCTCGTTAACCTACAACAAGTTGCTTAGTTACTTAGGTTCTTGGAAATAATTCTTTTCACCGTAATACATAAAACATTTGAACATGTGAGAATATTGAGGAACATGTTTTTCTTATGTATACTCCTTGTAATCATTCACTTAAAGAAAAAATAGAATGTAACCGCATTGTGATTTTTGTACTGCTTGAAAGGTTTTGCTGGGATATGTAAGCTGTGGGAGAAAAAAGAAAGTTGTTGGACCTCTGCTCCATCCACCAAATGTATGTATGTATGTATGCATGCATGTATGTATGTATATGTGTGAAGCTGTTGGAGCTCACTTCATGCAATGTGTGTGTGTTTCTTTCCTTTTTTTTTTTTTTTTTTTTTTTTTTTT
>REGO01000124.1:2095022-2106444 GCA_010120015.1 Rhombomys opimus
TGCGGGCCCTAGAAAGTTTCCCGCTGAGCCTAGAGAGTTTCCAGCTGGCCCCAGGGAGTGTTTCATGACCCTGAAGAATCAAACTTGTTCCCTCTGAGAAAAGTCCGCAGCTCCACGTCCTGCCTCTGCTGACCCTGGGTCAAAGCTGGTGTATGACAGCTGATGCCTGGACCAGAGTCCTGAGGAAATAGGAAAGGTGCTCCCTGTTTGGTGTAGATAGAAGCCTCCCCTCTGGCACTGCACTCCCCTAACTGGGGAGTGCCAGGTTAGGGCAGCTGCGTAAGCCAGTTGATGCTCGTGGGCTTCCCTCAGGGTCGGAGGAGATAAATCTAAGGACAAAAACATTATTATTGACATGTTACTGACATATTATTGACATATTATTAAGTATTACATTGTTCTATGCTATGTAATATAGTATATTAATTTATTAAGTAACATATTACTAAAAATACACTTTAAAAAATTAAGATTAGCACTGGTCACCTGACCAGTTTCTCCATTTTGTGCTAACAACCCCTGTTCCCAGACCAGGGACCTTCAGACGTGAAAACGTGGGATACGATAGGAGCTATGAAAAGCTGGTACACTAAGAATGGACGTAAAGACATTCCTCCTGCTGTGTATTCCACCTGGAGCATGCGTAGACTCCAGCAAGTGACAAACAGCCTACATCTGCTCTAGGGCCTTCCGCTCCCATCCCCTTGAGGGACTCCCCTGTCACCTCACTCGGGATCTAAAAGCAATATTTTCCTCTGATGAAAGCTCCCAGGAGAATAGCTCAGGAGAGGATGCCTGTGGAGCAGGAGAAGAAAAACTAACTTAGAGGGAAGAATTTAACTTGGAGGAGGAGGCAACAAAGTATGATCATTTTGACTGGCCTCTGGCTCAATGCCTGACCATGAGCCATTCCCCAAGGCCTCCTGGAAAACGTAAAAAGAAACTAAAGGGCCCAAGGGCTTTGATGCTGTGTGTCAGGCTTGACAGCAGGCTGAATCCTCGGTTTTGTTATTGTTTGTTTGTTTGTTTGTTTGTTTGGCTTTTGAGACAAGGTTTCTCTTGTAGCCCTGGCTGTCCTGGACTCACTTTGTAGACCAGGCTGGCCTCAAAGGCCTTTGTGCACAGGCCTTTGCCTCCCTGAATACTGGGATTACAGACATGCACCACCACATTTAATGGGGGTGTTTTATAATTTAAAATTCTAAATGATTTTCAAAAACTTCTTGAAAACATAAATTGGATTTGTTTTTTCTTAAAAAATTAAATCACAGCTGAATTAATTAAAGCCTTTGTTTGAAATTCTCTGAGTACTAATCAAGTGTGTGTGTGTGTGTGTGTGTGTGTGTGTGTGTGTACATTTATAAAATGTTCCTAGGTGTTTATCATCCTTCGGCTCCAACATGTTCTCCTTCCCAGACCTCACTGCTGCATGGTTGCTTTCTACACATAAATACAGATTGCAGCCCAGTTTTCTTTTAACTAAGCTAATGCTATACTTTAGATATATTGGCATAACATACCAGGATGTTAGGAACATGAGAACCAGGGCCCTCATTCTTTGCCTCTGCTGTACTGTATGGGTATATGACGATTCAGGATATTCTGTTTCCAGTGTCCATTAGTGGTTCAAGTACTTTCAAATCTTTATATGTGGCTTTATGTAGATGATTGTCTCCAAAAGCATATAAGTATTTGCAGTTTAAGCTGGGTCCACAGTTCCTGACTTAGAGTGAACTATCATTTCTGAGGTCAATATAAAAGTGACTGCATTTTCTCTGGCAGGTGTGTATCAGCTACCAGCTCCCCCACACACACCGCCATGGTCCCTGCGGGCACCTGGCTAAGGTGCAGCAAGCTGAGTATACAGCTTGCTGAGCAACACCATGGCCATCGCAGAGGCTTGGGCCCGCCTGGGCCCCAAATTTGACTTCATGCACGCCAAGCAGACCTTTGTGCACTGGAATGTGGGAGAAGGCATGGAGGAAGAGGAGTTCTCAGAGGCCCCGGAAGACCTGGCAGCCCTGGAGAAGGATTATAAAGAGGTGGGCATGGATTCCCTGGAAGCAGGGGCAGAAGAAGGGCAGGAATACTGAGTGCGTGGGTCTGGCTGGCAGCCACCCATTTTTGTCTTCCCCACCATTGAAACTAAAGGGCATATTTACTTATTAAAATTTCTGTATTTCCTGCCTTGTGTGCTGTATAATCTAACAAAATTCCTTTGTAGATACCTGCCTTTCCCAAGTAAATTTCCCTAGGGAAAACACACAGGTTTTTCCCTAAGAGATGATAAGCATGTCTGTGTGTTCAGATTTAAGGATATTAGGATAAGCTGCTCTATTTTAAAGGACTGCTTGAATGGCGTTTCACCTGTCTTGAGCTGCTGGAGAGCCCCACCCCCGGGGCCTCGGGTGTGTCCCGGGCTGTGGAAGCACAGTTGGTGTCCACTGACATCCCTGGCTTTCTTCCTCTGCTGTCCATTGCTGCTGGCGGTTATCCGGAACCACCCCTGTGGCATGGCCCCAGGTTACACCGAGGTCACCCTCTATCTAGCCCTTCGTGTGGAAATAAGTGTTGAGCACTTGTGTTGGTAGGCTATTTTTATTTTTTATTTCTTTAGTGCAAGAGCCAAGAGTTTCCTTGGTGATGGCCCTTTTCCAGGCAAGGGCTGCCCAGGGCCGTATTTCAGCAAAGAGGGCTCTAGTACCACAACACATAGACCCACGTGCTGTCAGTCAGTGGTTGTGCTCTTTACACACATGAGCCATGTGTAAGATGGCATGAGCCTTCCAGGACGGCTGGTGCCTTTTGCTCAAATTGAACCGTGAGCTTCTGTGAGGGGTCCAGGTTGTCTCCAGTGCAGCGGAAGACTCGCATGTCTGCACATGGGCTGCTCTCTTGTCCTGCTGGCTAATGCCGAGCAGACACCTCCTCCTCCTCTGGGCCTGTTTCCTCTGTTGTCAAGCAGGTGGTGTTTACCTGAAGGGACCGCAAGGCTCCCCACTTCCTGCTTGAGCAGCTCAGGTTTGGGCCTCTGCAGACTCCCCAAGAAAGAGGGCCGAGGGGCGGCATGTTGTTAGCCAAGTGGCAGGGCTTGTGGGCCTGGCTTCTGGGTCCATGCGCTTCTCAGTGCTCTGAGAGCTACTTTAAGTATGTGGACCCCCCAAAGGTGGCAGCACTGTGTCTTCATAGCATGGTACCCATGTGGGTGTCAGGAGTCAACTTGAGGAAACTGCTTCTCTCCTTCCACCACGTGGGTCATGGTGGTCAAGCTGAGCTCATCAGGGTTATCAGTAAGTGCCTTTTCCCACCGAGCAATTGAAGGCCAGGACATTCACAGGGGAAACTGAGGCACGGCACAGATGCTGGCTGGTGACCCAGCAGACTTTTTCTGAGGGCAGTTTTCCAGGCCAGAGCTGATAGTTACTGACCGTGGCTTCCACTGATGTTGGCAAACTGAGGGGCCAGGATTAAGTTGCTGGTGTCGGCCAGTGCCGGTAGCCTCCCGGTGCGAGCTCACACCAGTTATGGAAGCAGGCTAGGATGTTGGCACCTACTGGGGGCTTCAGCTTCATCATGGCAAACATCTAAAAAAGAAAGGACAGAAGGGAGAGAAAAAAGATCTCTCTCTCTCTCTCTCTCACACACACACACACACACACATACACGCATACACACATACACACATATGCACACACACAAACACTTATACTTGATGAAGCAAGACAGACGCCAGCGGGTCGGTTCCAACAAGCTTTTTTTCTTTATTAAACTTCTCTTCATTTAGCTTCTCATACAGGCTTTTAAAATTTTTTACACACACATACATACATAAACGCATGCCTACATACACACACTTACACATATTGCGTGGATGGAGCAAACTTCAGAAAGTGAGCTCCAAGCCAACCTTACACACATACGTGTACACATACACACATCTTGGTGGGTGGAAAAATATTCCAACAACTTTACACACAGACATATACACGTTCATACATCTTGGTGGGTGGAAAAATATTCCAACAACCTTGCACACAGACATGTACACATACACACATCTTGGTGGGCGGAACAAACTCTGAAGAGCGAGCTCCAAACCACACTTTTACTTGTTTCTCCCACAGCTTACCTATCCCAGCAAGGCCTTTCAAGCAGCACAAAAATCAGTGTGGTTACACTCTATTTTTCCTAAAGTGAATGATTACAGTAAGAAAACCATGTTCCCCAGAACCCTCCCGTGATCAAACGTTTCCCGTATTATGGGTGAAAAGCGTGTTATTTCCAAGAGCGCACACCCGTTTGTAACCCAGCAACTTGTTACAGCTGAGCAAGGTGGGCAGGTAGGGTAGTTTGTCAGCCAGCTCTCCTTTACCCGAAGGCTGCAGTTTGTGGTTACAAGACAGAATCAGTTACCTTAAAAAAGGAACCTGATAAAAGTCTTAAAAGACTCACAGACCTAAACTTTTATGTGAAAAACAATCAGCCATCTCTACTTTAAACCTCTAAGGTGTGCATCCACTCGTTAATAATTTTTATTAGATCATGTCAGGAAGCTGAGGGCAAAAGCAGGCAGAAGGAGACCAGTTGTCTTAGTCACCGGCCCAGCTTGAGAGTGTCTGTCAGCCAGGGCTGCTCCGGGATATTGTTCTCGTTCACCAGCCTTAAAAAGTCCCTGGCTTTACCACTAAGGCCGTACTTAACTCCAGATTGTGCCCCAGGATTTTCTGTCAGAGCCACTAGCAAAAGCATCTTTACCTAAGCTTGCTAAACAATCTACTTTTATTCCAGATTCTTTCTAAGTGGCCATTGCTCACAGTCTATGTCTCCAGGTTCTTTCCCAGGGTGGCAGCTGAATCATGACCCTGCTCCAGCCGCCATGCCTGAAAGAGGTCAAGCATCGTTGTGAGTGCCTGCGCTAGTGCCCAGGGAGGGGCTGGCATCCCCTAAGAGTTCTCACACATGTTATGAGGGCTGTGGTAGCCACGGAGCAACAAGCAGCGCTGCGCTCCATAGCAGCATGAAGTCCACAGTCCTTGGGGCTGTGCCTCTCCCAGACACCCATCGTGTCTGCTGACTGCTGAGCCACATTCCATGAGTAGAGCTGTTTGCTGTTCCTCCTGCATGGCTCCCGACACTGAGCCATCTGGTCTTGTTTAGATTTCATAGCCCAGGCTGGCCTTAAACTCAAGGTCCTGCTACTTGTGTGTGCTTGCATGCATGCTGGATTGCTGACATGAACCACCCTTCCCACGTAAACCTGACACTTCGAATGAGCTGTGGGGCTCATCCTTCCTCACGCCACCGATAGCCTAGGCTGTTCCTCTCCCTTCCAAGTCCCCAGCCCTCACTCCCTCCATGCTGCTCAGAATTGCACATCCGAGTATGTTCACACCGGGGACACGATGCCGTTCTCCACCTCTGGCTTTGCTGCTCTCAGTGAAGGCTCAGCTCCAGCCACCCCTCTGCTCACACTCAGCTGTTATGCCACTGGGTAAGCAGGTGCACTTTAAATGTGTGACCCAGAACAAATGGACAATTGCTCTCCCCACTCAGCTCTGACAGATGACACCCAGCCAATGTCCACTCCCTTGTCCCAAGCCCACAGCACCCTTACACGGGCGCTTTGTTCCATGGAGCCAGGCCTGCTGAGCTGAGGCAGAGGAGAGTCCTTTGTCCCTATAAGCGCTGAGCCCCACCCTTTCCCTCTTTCCCTCCATTTTCTCTCTTACCTTAGGTATCTATTTTAATTGACTGTCCTCAATCTGTTTCCTGAGTTTTAAATAACAGTGATAATTCTGATGACTAAAAATATCTCAGGGTTAATAGTGATATTTAGGTGAGAAAATAATAAGGCTGAGTCCAGGAAGATAGCTTAGAGCAGAGTTTCTGTGGTGAACGCTGTGTCCAGTTTCTTCCACCACTCCCCTGCATCACGAAACTCTTGATAATAGTTTGGGTCAGTGGTGAAAAAAACTCATATGGCCATGGAGAAGCCATCTTCTTTAAGGTATGACTACTCATGAGCTGAGCATACTACAGTGAAAGATCACACAGCCATGAAAACAGGGAGGCAGGGATTCCCTGTGGGAACCCCTCCCCCACAGGCTCCTGTAAGGGGACACACACACACACACACACACACCCCGTGCTCCTGTGAGGAACCTCTCCCCTTCCCCCCTGCTCCTGTAAAGAACCCAGAGGAACCCAGCTCACCAAACTAGACAGGTGGAGTGTTCCTTGGGTACATCCTGGCCTGGAGTGGCGTGGAAGTGAGTAGAAATAGGTTTCCCAGGAAAAGCCACTCAACATTTAAGATGGCCCCTTGGGAAAATCAGAACAAATCTTTCTAGTGAGGCTCCCGGTGGGTTGACCAGCACAGGACAGTACACTTCCACTTTCTCGTATATTTAGATTCACAGGAGAAGCTAAGCAATTACTTAGGAGGCAAGAACAGTGGCTATCTGAAACCCTCAGAGGTTTTCATTTAAACCCATTTTAGAATTTTTTTTTCAAGTTATGGGAGAATTATAGTGGGAACCAATACCCTGGCTTAGCTTTTTCAGGGCATCTATTTTCCTGATAGTCTTTCTGTCTCTAAATGCAGGCATGCTGCTTAGCCAGGGCACAGGCCAGCCAAGCCCGATTTCTTTTAGCTGTAGTCAGGGCTGGGCTACACATCCTGCAGAGATGGTCGGAGAGCCGGGGAGGGTACTCTCGGCATGCACACACCTGCTTGGCAGCCAGCTATGTCACACACTGCAGACCTCTAAAGCCTCGGTGCCCGGCTGGTCAGTGAGCACCCTGCTGGACGTGTGGGTGACCAGTCCACACATTTTCCTGTTACTGAGTGAGTGATAGCGGTAACCATGACAACCAACAGCTTTGCACAGATATTATCCTTGGAAACAGGTAATCTATAAACTCTGGAGGACTTTGCTGCCTGGATATTTCTAAATATATTTGCCACCTAGGGAGGGTAACAGCTTTGTTTCTTGCGAAATCCTGTAAGCAGAGATATGGTTTGTTTGCTTGTTTTTTCAGTTGAGTAGCAACTGGTTTTCTCAAGGTATTTCAATCTTGCTTGCTGCCTTTTAAAAAATTACTCCTGAAAGCATCGTGTTATCTCCTTAAACTACTTCTCTGGATCACAGAGTTGCTGAGTTCCTTCGAGGATGGTGTCACAGTTTGAGTTTCTCGGGCATTTTTGAAGGTGCCACAGCACAGTAGACTAGAGTCCACTCAAATACGTTCATCTGTAGACAAGCAGGAAAATACGTTGTGGTGGAGGCAGGCACAGACTGTGCCCAGAAACTGGGGGCCCATCACCTCCCCACACTTCGCCCAAGTGAGCCCTTCGTCCTGACTAACCACACCTCACACAGACGTGGGAGAGCAGCGGCCCTCCGCCTCGCTAAGGCCGCTCCTCGTGGCGCCTCGCTAAGGCCGCTCCTCGTGGCGCTGTTTTCATCGCTGCTTCCTACCTGTGATTTTGCTACTGTTATGAATCCTAATGCAAATATCTGATACGCAGGCTAGCTTATACGAGCCTCTTGTGAAGAGTCAAAGGGCTGTGGCCCACGGGTTGAGAACCAGTCCCCTGAGCAAAGCCAGATCTTCATTTCTGCCCCTTCTACAAACAACTCCCTATGAGCAGGGAAGCCGGGGTGGGTGTGAACTTACTGCTGTAAAGAACAGATCCGCTTTCCTGCTGTCCTATGTACGATGACAACAGAGAAAAGTCTACATGTTAATGCTTATCAGATGCCGGATTGGACCATCAGAGACAAGTGGATAAGGAGGGAAACACCAAGTGGCAAAATTTGAAAGAGGTTTTGGTTAATAAGGATTTCACTATACCAGTTAGCTGCAGTAGGATATGGTTATTGAGAGACACCGACGGGAGCTAACGGCTTCTATGCCTCTTGCTCTTCAGCACTGGTTCTCAGCCCTTTTGGAGTTGCATGACCTTTTCTCAGGGGTCGCCTAAGACCATCAGAAAACTGAGATATTTGTGTTGCAGTTTGTAAAAAGCAGCAAGTCAGTTATAAAGTATCGACAAAGGAACTGTGAGAAAGGGTCAGAGCATTGGGGAGCTTGAGAACCCTGCTCTAGATGGCTTGCCGTCTTCCCAACCAGCAAATTTACATTTCTCATGGGCGGCAATTATGTCTTGCTCACTCATGGTTGAACGGTGAGGTCTCTGTTCTTCCTGTGAGCCCTGCGTGGGCAGAGAGAAAGGAAAGGATTCCAGAGTAGCTTTAAGTCTTTAAATCTTTCTCTCTGTCTGTCTATCTGTGTGTGTGTGTGTGTGTGTGTGTGTTCACATCATGCATGTGCCTACAAGGGCCAGAAGAGGGCGTGCGATCCCCTGCGCCTAGCCTTACAGAAGGCTGTGAGCCATCAGTGTGGATGCTGAGAGACGAGCAGCCATAATCCATGATTCTTGGCTTAGCCGTATTGTGGCTGAGGGTACCACTGGACCCCTGTGTTGGGTTAGCTGCCGATGGTCCTGAGAAGGCTGGTGTGGTAGTGGATGCCTGCCGAGTGGTTTGAGGCTGGAGAAAGATTAGTTGTTTGCCCCCGTGAAGTAATTAAAAAGGGCAGCATGTTCTGAATAGCAACCAAGGCATCCATGATGGTGTGAGGAATCCTATTTACAGACCCTCAGGTCAGCGGTGACACCAGTTTCAAGCCAGAGGGTTGTTTTCCGATATTCATTACATCTTATCTCTCTAATTGCTCATCGCCCAGTAGTTAAATATATGTATACATTCCCATCTGGACTCTTTCCAAAGAACACTTTCATAGAACGCGAACGGTTGTTCTGTGTTTCCGTGCCAAAGACTGACGTGCTCTGGAGTCAAGGGCCGACAGGGGCATAGAGCCTCAGGTCTCGCTGCAGCTCCGCGTGGCCGCATCCAGTGCCTGGTGGCTTTGCAGCATGGCCCTCACGGTACCATTCCCGAGTGCAGCTGAAGAAGAGGGCCAGAGTCAAGGAGGGAGGCTGTGTTAGGCTAGAACTCAGCCCTTTTGTAAAAGAAGACGCTGAATGCCAAAGCTGAAAATGTCACAAACCCCATCCCAGCCCGCCAAGTGACAAGGAAGAGTGAAGCATGCTGGGAGCTATCACGGCTGTTCAAATTTCTGTCCTGCCTCCAGGAGTTGTTAAAGATCATTTATTATGAACTCACTTTAAATATTGGCCAGACTTCAAAAATGTGGTTAAATATACTATCTTTTATGGCATTTTTACTTCGTGTGTGTGTGCGCACGCAATCAAGTGTGAGCCTGTGTGTTCATGCATGTGTGTCTGTGTATGGGTGCGTGTGTGTGCATGTGTCCACGTGTACGTGTGTGTGCGGGCTCGAGTGTGTGTAGATCAGAGGACAACTTGCAGGAGGAAGTTCTCTCTTTGTGGGTCCTGGGGATGGGACTCAGGAAGGACAGCAAGCACCTTTAGCTGCGGAGCCATCTCACTGGCCCCGTTGTTTACAATTTCTAGCCAATTCACCTGTTGACCAGCTCACTGTTTCAGTCCTTACAGCAGATTGTGTGGGACGGCTTTGTCTCAGAAACTGGATTTCCCTTACAGAGTTGTCTTAGTTCTTCGGTACTTAGTTCCTCATTGTAGTGCTAAGGATTTACTTCGCCTTCATGCTGCTTCCCCGCTAGCTAAATGCTCCGCTGTTTAGTTTCTTAGCTTTCGTTAGTTTGCGTGTTTCCTTTTGTTTTTGAAACAGCATCTGGCTATGTAGCCCTGGCTGACCTCAGACTCACAGCGATCCTCCTGCCTCTGCTTCCCTGGTGGTTGGATTGGGGTGCAGCACCATGCCTGGCCTGTGTAGATTTGTTTTTAAACCTCCATTTCTTTCCCTGATAAAAACATCTGTAACACACAGTTCTGTGTCCCACACTTCTCATGAGGCTGAGCCAACGATGTGCAGTGAAGAACAATGGCAGTCCACTTCACTTCTGCTTCCCCGGCTGTAACTAAAGGTAAACTCTGTCCCTGAGAAGGCCTCGTGCACTGACAACACCGCAAAGAAGATTAAAGCTGTAGGCAGCTGTGCCATTGTCCAAGTGCCTGAGTGTTCCCTGGGTTCTGGCAAGGAGCAGGATCCTGTGGGGACCCATGGGAAGGGCTCCAGATTTCCATTCTCTCAGCTACAAACTAAAAATGTCAGCAGTCGGCTAGCCTCGTTACGGTTAGAACAGAATGCTAAGTGGACCATGGAACCTCATTCTGCATTGTTTGGGATGTTCCTTGGAGGTTTTCCTAGCGATTCATACCTAGGGTGATGCGTGCAGACCCAGCCTGACGATATCATACACAATGATGATCGGATACATTCCTGTGAGTCTGAAATGTTTCTAATGCTAATCTTTGTGTATATATGTATGTATCTATATGATATTTCTACACAGTTTGGGGGTGAGTGAGGGAGAGACAGAGAGAGAGTGGCCTCTGTCTCTGCCCCATGCTCTGCCAGTGAGTGCTGTCCAACACAGACCCCACACACATGCTACAGGCTAAAGAGTGTTGGAGCATATGTCTCAAAGGCCCTCTGCCAAGTACCTGCCTGATTTGTTGAAGTTTTAAAATATGTTTTCACTCTGCTATATATGTTCTTTCTGCTACATTTTAGAGATTTGTTTTATCATTTTAATTGTGCATGTGCGCGCGCACACACACACGTGTAAGAACAGTGCCCACAGATTCCAGAAAAGGGTATCAGATCCCTGGAGCTGGAGGTACAGGTGGATGTGAGCTGCTTGCTCAGAAGGAACTCAAGTCCTCTGGAAGGGCGGTGCTCTTACCTGTCAGTGATGGTCCCCTGTCCCCCCCACACCAGAGCCTGCCACAGTCGCAGACTGAGTGCTTGGTGACAGTGCACACACATTTGTGCCACTCCATTTCTGTAGAAAGTGAAGGCCAACCTTGTTTCCTAGATGGTGATAAATGCTGGAAATCACACCAGGGCTAGCAAGACAGCTCAGCAGGTAAAGGCGCTTGCCACAAGGCCTTAGGGCCTGAGCTTGATTCCTAAAACCTGCCCAATGGAAAAGGTAACCTACCCTGGAAGTTGTCCTCTGAGTTCCACAGTTGTGCCACGGCACATGCTGCCCCTACCCCAACACTCATGAAATAAATGAATAAAGTTGTTTTCAATAAAAGATTCCACAGCAAGTACCCATCTTACTTCTTTATATTAAAACAAAAGATAGTCAATCAGGAGTCCTCACAGTTCCTGACTGAGAGACCCAGACAGGAGCTCCTGTCTGTTTCCAGACCTTCACACTGATGAATGGCCAGGAGGGCATGGCAGCAGCAACATCCATGCCCATGGTGGCGGTGGTGTGGGGAGGGAAGAGGTGTGGGAGGGAGGAGGTGTGGGAGGGAGGAGGTGTGGGAGGGAGGAGG
>REGO01000124.1:2107873-2127844 GCA_010120015.1 Rhombomys opimus
CCCTGTGGAGACACTTCACACTCAACCCTGTGGGGACACTTCACACTCAACCCTGTGGGGACACTTCACACTCAACCCTGTGTTCACACTCAACCATGTGGGACACTTCACACTCAACCCTGTGGGACACTTCACACTCAACCCTGTGGAGACACTTCACACTCAACCCTGTGGGGACACTTCACACTCAACCCTGTGGGGACACTTCACACACTAACCCTGAGTTGCTAAGTGAGTTGAGGACTGGATTTAGAATAGTGTTTGGCACAAATGTTAATCATATGCCCACCGGGGGAAATCAAGATCTGTGCACTATTTCCTGAATTCTTTCTCTTCAGAAGTTGCTGAGTCTGTGTGCTTAGGGCAGGAGGCTGGTTCACGTGGGGGGGGGGGGGTGTCACATAAACTCCGGCTTTCAGTCTGATGTCCTGTGACAAAGCCTGGGCCTCAGTGGCCGTCTCTCACCGCACCCCACCTCCACCTCCCTGTCAACAAAATTAGCACTGAGCTGTGTCCAGCTCCTAGGGAGCAGATGTTAGAGCGAAGCAAACAGGACTGTGACAATTTACCTTAATTAGCACCTGGTGTGCAACTGAGAGACACTGAAGAGCCTCCTGTCTGTGGGGACAGCCGAGCAGGATCACGAGGGCACACACGCGCACACACTCGGACCTCTGCTCTCCTATGAGGAAAGGCTAGTGTACACATGCACACGCACGCACGTACGCACACACACACACACACACACACACACACACACGACCTCTGCTCTCCTGTGAGGAAAGGCTAGCGTACAAATGCACACGCACGCACACGCGCACACACACACATACACGACCTCTGCTCTCCTGTGAGGAAAGGCCAGAAACCCCACTTTTCCTCAGCATCCCACGGTTTTAGAGAACTGTGTCCTGGAACATGCTTTCACCTTTGTGCTCTCCTCTCTCCCCTTCCTGAAGACAAACTGGGGTGCCTCCATTTTGCACTAAGGCCGACTCAGCAATTCTGCCCGGTATATGTTGGTTTTTGTGAGCACCCATCAGAGACTAAAATGTTAGCAAATGAAGAGCTGACGGGTTTTCTCTAGGGAAGAAAGGAGGCCTTGCTTTACTGAAAAACTCCTGGCTGCGAGGCTGTGCTGCATGAAGCTTCCTGTTCCTCTGGCATGGAGTCCAGGGTAGCCTGGGAATGCTTCTCTCTGGTGTACAAACCCTCTGGTCAGATCCACTTTAAAGGTGATGAGCACCAGGTGAACCAGCATGTGACTCTTGGATCTGTGTGCTCCAGTTTCTAGACAGTTTAGTTCCCTCTCAGACTGACAGCCAGGAGGAGCCCAAAGGGAATGTGTCTGATCACTGAACAGCAGCATTTTGCTCTTGGTCATAGAAATGAATCTGTTTCTTATTCTGCATTTAAAATGCAGCCATAGTTTGCATCCATAGGAGAGAAAAAAACCTCAAGAGCATCCAGTCTAAGGCAGACCTGTCAGATGCAGAGGGCTTCGTAGTGTCAGGTCCCTGAGGAAGGGTGCTTTAGGACAGTGCCAGTTACTCAGAGGGGCAGAGGCAGGAGGATCTCTGTGAGTTCGAGGCCAGCCTGGTCTACAGAGTGAGTCCAGGACAGGTAGGGCAGAGAAACCCTGACTGGAAAAACAAACAAAGACTACACTTCTGGGATCATTTCTGTGGTTTGCTATGACATCTCCAGTAACCTTCCGGTTTGTGCTGTGCAGGATGATGGCCCAAACCACTCGGTCTCTTTCTGGTAGAGACAGCACCTGTCTCTGGAACTTCCCCCCCTGGCCTGGAACTTTTTTATGCAGCTAGATCTCAAACTCACACAGACTCGCCTGCCTCTGCCACCCAGCTTCTGGGATTAAAAGCAGGGGCCAGTACACCTAGTTGGGAGACCCATTTTCTACTCAAGTTTCACAAAGAGAATTTCTCAGGCTGTGACTAATACCCCACTGTTTAAAAGTACACTTTACAAATAATGTGACTGCAGAAATTTTCTTTACTTTGGATAAGAATGGCACCCACAGGCTCATGTATTTGTGGGATTAAAGGTATGTGCCACCCGGCCAGGGAAAAGGTTTTAAATAATGGTCACAGCAAAGGCTCTAGGCAGGCTTGCTGGAGAATGGGCATGGGGAGAGGCAGAGCAGTCTATGGAGCTGCTGTAAGGTACCCTGAAGCACATTTAAAAGCTTAGGACTCTTGTGTGCATGACATGCTCATGTGGGATGTGGGAAGCATGCGTGACACTGGGAGGTCCAAATCAGCTCATGGTCAGGCTCATGCTGCAAGAGCCCATCCACGAGCCATCTCTCCAGTGCTGGGTTTGTAAAACTTGAAACACAGCAGACATTGTCAGTCCCCTGCTCTTTACTCCTTGGCTTTCCAATGTGCCTGAGCCTCTGCCAGCCACCAACATTCGCACCTTTGACCTGAGGGCTTTCCCAGAACTCAAGGCCCATCTGGCTACATACACCACTAACTGTTAGTCCGGGGAGATCCTGACCAGTCTTTGCAGCGCTCTTAGGCGTTTCTCCTAAGAGTGGATGCTAGCCGCTCTCCATGATTGACAGTTTAAAAGTGCACTTATTGGCAGGCTGCCTCCCCTGGGTCATTTTCCTGCTCTGGCGTTAATGTTCGCTGCACATTCTAAGTAGACTCCTTTGTGTTCCAATCACATCGCCGAGTCTTCTCTGTGGGACTCAAATCAAAAGAACGAAACCCATTCTGTAGAAAGGCACCTTCAACCTCAAATGTCATTTTTAAAAAAGAAACTTATTTACTTGCATGTGTGTGTGTCTGAGTGTGGGTACGTGTGTGTACATATGTGGGGTGTACTTTTCCAGGGGTGTATTTCCTCAGCCGTGCTGGAAGCCCCCGGAAGCCATGCACGGTCACCAGGAGGTAGCGTTGTTGGAGGTGTGGCCTTCTCAGAGTAGGTGAGGCCTGTTGGTGTGTCACAGGGTGGCTTTGAGGTTTCAGATGCTCAAGCCTGTCCAAGTGTCACTGCTGCCTTCGCATCCAGATGGAGACCTCTCAGCCCCTTCTCCAGCACCATGTCTGCCTGCATCCCGCCGTGCTTCCTGAAACAACAAGAATGGACTAAACTCTGAACTCTAAGTCAGCCCTAAGTAAAAGCTTTGCTTTATAGGAGTTGCCATTGTCTGTAGGCTTAGATTTTTTACCAAACCTATTTTTACTTAGAATTCTTAAGCACCTTCATCTCCCTTCCAACCTCAGGGAGATTAGTAGGGGAAAGGGCTGTGGTCCTCTTTTAACTACTTCCTGCTGATGAGGGTCGATGGGTCGTTAGGGGATCACCAGACTCAGGCATCAGGATACCAGCAGTCCAGTCCAAAGGTCAGCACCAAGCAGCAACAAGAAGTCAGCGAAAGCCTCAGGACTCAGTTGGATTCTCAGAGAAGTTCTCTGGAACTTTTCCCTCTGTGAAGTCAACTTCGAAGCACAGAGATCAGAGCAGCAATGTCAATCCAAGAGGTGATGCCTCACTGTGTGTGGGTGTCTATGTATCTCCTCTCCTCAGAGTCCACCCACGGGTGTTCTCAGCTGACCAAAGTCATGCCCCTCGCACGTGAGAACTTGCAGCAAAACATAATATGCCCTCTCACAAACCAGCCTCCAACAAAACATCACAAGACCAAACTGAGCCAGAAACCTCCACCTCAGTGGTCGTGGTGTCTCCTCACAATAGAGGCCCTAACTAAAGCAGTTATGGTGAGCACATGCAAGATCACCCCCCCCATGTGGAATGTCCGCTCGTTTGATCTTGTTCAGGCACCCACTGCAGCTGCAAGTTCATCCCAACAGCCGTTCTGTCAAGTCCAGAAGACCCTGTCCGTCCCCCCTGGGACCCTGTCTTCCCCCCCTGGGACCCTGTCCTCCCCCCCTGGGACCCTGTTCTCCCCCCTGGGACCCTGTCCTCCCCCCCTGGGACCCTGTCCTCCCCCCCTGGGACCCTGTCCTCCCCCCCTGGGACCCTGTCCTCCCAGGCTCAGGCTTTTACAACATCCCCACCGCCTCTTCTATGCTGGCCCCTGCGCCTGGGGGGAAGGGGTGTGATACAGATGTTCCGTTTAGAGCTGAGCACGCCAGTGTCTTATTGTCTGCACTTTAGCCTGTGGTGAGTTTCTGCTGCACAAGGAACCCTGATGGAGGAGGGTCTTGTGCCTTGCAGATGCTGATTTCAGGGGCCCGAGATCTGGTTATCACCCTGCCACAGACATTGTTATGAATGTTGAGCCATCTCCTTGTCCATTTAGCAAAATAATGATAGCAGATTCATTGCTGGGGCCTATGAACCCTCCAGCCATGGGTCCTTGAGTGAATCAACAGTAGCAGGCCTCGAATTTCTCCCTTAGGGATCAGGCCTTAAATTCAGCCAGAAAGCGGTTCGTTACCCTCACAATATCTGTGCACTGCTCCATCAGTGGATATATCTTGCCACACCTGTCGACTGGGTTCTCATCTCAGCAGAACTGTTGATCCATCAGAATCAGGCCTTCTTAATAGTACAGGGCTTCCCACCTTCCATGAAGGTAAGATCACATACTGTCGTTTGGATCTCAAGTGCTTCTGTGAGTCCGTGTGTGACTTGGACCTTAATTGGCACTGCTGCAGATAGTGGAGATTTTAAAAGATGCCTGTCTCCCAGTCACAAGAACAGGCCTCAAAGGGGTAGTGCCCATCTGCTTTCTTCTCCTCTTTCCATGTCTGGGGCACAAAGAGACACCTTTTGTTTCAACACAACTGTCAGCCATGTTGTGCTGCCTCCCACAGCCCCCAAAAGAAGTCAACCAGACATGGATGGATATTTTCAAACTATGAGCTAAAATAAGCACTTCCTCTTGATAAATTGGCTGTCTCAGATTCCTTATTATAACAATGGTTTGTTAGTCTATTTTTTAACTTTCCTGAATTCGGGACAACTGAGGAAATCCAGATCTGTGACAGCTACCCTTTGCCTGTCACCGTCTCCAGACTCGTGGCACACAGAGAAGGCACTCACTGCTTCCACCTACATATCTGGACCTTGCACAGGGCTGCAGGGCTGCCCTCCGGAACACCCAGAAGAAGAGAAGAAGCAAGCTCTTGGGGTCTTTGTCACTTACAGTCTGTTACTGTCCTTGTTTAGCAAAGCAGTGTCCTGTGGTGTCTAGGGAAAGGCACGTTTTGGAAAGGGATCTAGAAGACAACCACTTTAAAGCACCCAAGGGCCCAGAAACACACATCTGGACACTGGCCTCGGCTGCTTCATCTGTGATGACTGCTGGCCAGAAAGAAAGCAGGCCCGTGTCTATAAATAGTAACACAACCCTGCCAAGACTGTGTCTCAGAGCTCTGCGTTCCCATCTGTAACGCCAGCGTTAGCTTTTCTTAGGCCCTGTGATCCACGCATTGCTGAGGTGACTGTGCCCAGGAAGTCACAGTGGACTGTACCTGTCTGCTCTGTTAACAGTGTCCAGCTGTAAGTTCACCGTAGAGCCAGGATGCCTGGGATTCACAGGCACCATGCAGTCTTCTAAGATCACCTGTTGGCAGAAGACAGGAGTGGTTGTTCTAGAAGCATCTATGAAAGCCAGCCAGCCCTCTTCTCTGTTAGGAATTCCAAAAGTTAGAGTCACCTATGAAGTCAACATCATGTGGGCGTGAAAATGTGTTTTCTTCCAGACAGTTCCTCCCATCTTTAACAATGTGCTCGTGCAAACTCCAACTGTAACGCGCATCCCACGCTGATGGTGCCGATAAAAGTCTCCATTTAAAGGCATTCTGTTCTGCTGTTCTGTTCAGGTGACGTGGTGATGGTTCAGACCCAGGTAAGAGTATGTAGAAGCGGATACAACTTCCCCCATCAAAAAGAAATACTCTGTGTGTGTGTGTGTGTGTGTGTGTGTGTGTGTGTGTGTGAGTGTTTTACACAACCTGGCACCTATGGTGATATCCCTTTGTATAAACAACTACAGACGTTACCTTGAAGGGCATCAACTGTAAAGAATGGAATAAATAAGCCCTGCCTATCCTGACACAGAAGACCCATTTTTACTTTGTTTTCTAGGAATGGAGGGGGCAGTTTATGTTACACCAATTCATCAATTTCTGTGTCTAGGAAAAGTACTTCCCAAACTTTTTTTTCCCCAAATGTGCTGGGCAGAGTCCATTCAGCTCTGCTTCTGACATCCCAGGCATGTAAGCAAATGATACTTGGGTGCAATAAAATAAAGTAAAATTGAATTAAATTAAATTAAAAGACTTAGAAAGAGATTCTTGTTGAACTACAGAAAAACAAAACAAAACAAAGACCCATCAGACTGTGGATAAGGGGAATGGACTAAAAGTCAGTAGAGTTTGATAGTGAAAGGAGCCAGCCATAGTCCATCTGGTCAAAGACCCTTTAGTGACAGTCACACACCTGTGTGACAGTGACACAGAACATGGACCTCACACACCTGTGTGACAGTGACGCAGAGGTAGACCTCACCTTTGCTGTTGTCCAGGGGCTACACAAGTGTCCCATGCCAGGGCAGTATAGAGTCATACCCGTTGTCCTTTCAGCAACCATCTCCCAGGAAGAAGTGGACAAGAGGTCTGCCTTCCTGCCTGTCCCTCTCTTATCTCCTTCTTTTTCCTCTATCTTCCTTCCTTCTTCTCTTTCCTTCCCTCCACTCTCTCTGTCTTTTCTTCCTCCCTTCCTTCCATTTTCCTTGTGACTTGGGTCCGGGTTGGGTGAAGTCCCTGTCTCAGTACTGTGAAGAGCAGCTGAGGAGGACACCGGACGCTAAGCTCTGCCCTCCTGTGCAGCCCAGGAGCGAGCACCTGCTCCTCTGTGTTCTCAGCACTCACACAAAGGGGCGGGGAAGCCCTGCACTCCAGCATCCATCAGTCCCTGCTTACTGTTCACTGAGGCCCGAGATAAAAACCTCAGGCACACCCCCATCCTTCCCCACTGTGGTGGACTGTAGCCCCTCAAACCACAAGCCAAGCTGACCCCCTCCCCCTCGGCTTTCTTCTCGGCACTTCAACAGACACACCCCATACACACGAAAAACTCCATTTGCCAAGTGTAAACAGAAAATGTCTTTTCTCTCTCTCTCTCTCCCAATAAGTGATTGCATTCGAGTGTTTCTGTGTGTCCTCTCCCCCTTCCCCAGTAAATAAACACTTTTAAATTTCTCAGCCGAGTTTCAGCTGTTAAACACGTGTTGTTTTTAAATGTTTATGTTTCCAGACTCGAGTATTTTCCCTTCTCTCCTTGCTTTGGTCAAGCTCACTGTCTGTGCATGGGGGTGGGGGTAGGGAGGCAGGCACAAGGCTGGCCCTAGTGAGCAGGGCTGTGACCCACCCAGCAGGCCTCTGCCTTCTTCCGTCTAGACACTGGCTCCGCCTGTGCTCCATCCGGGGCGGCAGCCTCCTTCCTGGAGGGACACTCAGGGTTCTCAGTGTTTGCTGTCCCCTCACCCACCGCTGTCTTCATTGTGCACCACGGAGGCCCATGTTGGTGTCCGGAGGAACGTGGGGCTTGAACCGCCGGATTCAAGTTTTCGGTCTGACCGTGGACTCTAGCCAAACCATGCACTCAGCTCCCACCACCAGAAAATCAGATGTTACAAGGAAAACTTCAGGACGACAGCGTGGGTGACACCTGGGAGATCATTGTGCTGTGTTACACCATCAGTGTGCCCGCAGAAGGGGGCACCAGCTCCCTCTGTCTGTCTGTCTGTCGTCTTTGCTGACTGTCCACACTTCACAGTAGCAACGCACACCGAGCTGGCCTGAGAGCTGAGTCTACATCTTCCGCTACCCACCTCCCTGCACGTGTCCTTGGCGATGACCTTGGAGTCACCCTGCCTTGCCTTAGGAGGGGCAGCTTCAAGTGCAGAAGGAACAGGCTGCTTTCACCAGGATGAGCCTTCCCTAAAGGCAGCTTCTTTCTCACTCGACTCTTCCATTTCCCTCAGGGGCTTGGCTTGGGAGGGTGCGGGGTAAAAGTTTCTGGTTGTTGGGAAATTCTCAACTCTGGCTCTTGTTGCTGTACCCTGGAGGGAGATAGCTGACTCACCTGCTGACATCACTCAGCAGGTAACACCAAGCAGACAGCGACATTTGCCATTGCCATTGTGGGCAGCCGGCGAGCCAGTCCTGAGGCAGCAGCTGGGCCTGCCTTCTCATCCTGCCTCACCAGAATCTCATTTCTTCGTCACAGTGATAAGGTTACGAAACACTTTGGACACTATGAACGTACCTCATGTGTTTGTGTGGGTGTGTGTGTGGGGGTGTTCCCAGAGAGGATTCATTGAGGGGGAGGGGGGCCACACCTCGAAAGGCCACCCTGCCATTCTGTAGGCCCAGGTCTCAGACTGAACTAAAAAGAAGCAAAGTGCCTGATCTCTGCTCTGCTGGGATGTGGCTGGATTTACCCCCAAGTGCCCATGCTCCAACACAGGAATAGGGAAAAGGTGGGGGAAGGTGTGCTCAACCTCCCCCGTCCGTCAGAGCCAGGCCTCTTCCTCATGGCCTTCCCCTGAGGACTCCTAACTCGGCTGCTCTAACATGCAGAGCAGTAGCGAAGCAGACTGAGCAGTGTCCTGAGGGCCGGCTCCTCACTCCCGAGGACGGGGGCCTGCATCCCGGTTCCTGTCCATGTGGCTGGTCCCTCATTCCCTGGTGTGCCGCACCATCCCAGCAGAGCGTTCTGGAGCATCGCCCCCTTCCTCCAGCCGCCACACAGATGTCACTGCTCTGAGAGGTTTTATCGCCGAAGTTCAGCAGCGCATCTGCTTACACGACAACAGGACAGGATGGATAAAGAGATGCGTTTGTCTGCAAATAAATAACTTCAAATCTCTAAAATCACGGAGGTCTTCTAAGCGACTTCTCAGGACGTATGACTCCAATTTTGTTTACATGTCGGTGTGAGAGAGAGAGAGACAGAGACAGAGACAGAGATTTGTGTCCCTGTCTGATTCTGAGTGTGTGTACATACAGGTGCGTGAACTCATGCATGTGTGGAGGCCACGGTTGATAACGTGTCTTCCACTATGCTTATGTTTGAGTCAGGGCCTCTCACTGAACAGAGCTCGCCGGCTGTCTGGACCGGCTGGCAGCAATCTCCAAGCTTCCTCCTCTCTCCCGCTACCCTGCCCCAACCCACCAGCATCGGGGGCACAGACATCAGCAAGCACACCCAGCTCACCCGTGGGTCTGGGGTGAGCCTGTCTGGGGCCCCGGTCTCAGGTGGCCACGAGCGGCACAGAGCCCCTGGGGAATGTGCGAGCAGCACACACTTGGCAGACCGTCGCCTAGGTGGGTGAGCCCTCACCCTGCCTTTCCCAGCGACCCCGTGACAGGCCTTGCGCCATCTGCCCCAGGAAGGCTTCACGCCGGTGTGACGGCTTTGTTTGTTCGTGTTACCCGCTAAATGAAAGACTTCCAATCGAGGCGGCCGGGGTGGCTCTTCCGGCGGATGTGATGTCACTGCTCGGGGCAGACAGACCTTGGCACCCATGGAGCTAACTCCTGCTCTAGCCAGCCAAAGTCAAGGTTGAGGCAGACTCACGAGGCTCCATCGCGTTCCCCAGTGCCGCCAGCTAGCAGTGTGCAAGGGAGCAGCGCCGTGAAGGAGGCCACAGGAACGCTTTCAGAGGGAGGGCGAGACAGGGTCCGCTTCTCCCACGGCTTGGCCGACAACCCCGTCTCTCTACAGGTAACACAGCGCGTTTCTCCACATGGAGTGACAAATCACAGAGGGTAGCAGCTCACACCAGCATCCGTGCGTCACCTCCAAGTTCTGTGCAACAGAACACGGGGGTCTTGCTTCGTTCTCCGTGTAGAGTCGCAAAAAGCCAAAGCTAGAATGCTGGCTGAGTGCTCACGATGGGGGGGGGGTCTGCATGTGAGTGTGGCAGGGTTGTGTGCTGTGCCCACAGAGGCTGGAAGAGGGCGTTGGAGCTCTGGAGAGGAGTCCGGGCGGTTGTGAGCCTCCTGGGGCGGGTGCTGGGAACTGAGCTCCTTGGGAGAAGCAGGATTGCTCCTCCTTGCTGAGCCATCTCTGTACCCCTTACACAGATTTTAAGTGTTTTGTTTCTCCCTCCCCAGCGTTACCCTCCATCCCGGACGACAAGTGCGAAGCTGTCAGCGAGGCCAGAACTTCGGACAACGTGTCCAGGCTCAGGGCAATCAGCTGGTGTTCACCAACAAGTCATTCATTCGGACCTTTGCCTTGGACTCAGCCTGGGAAGTCACTGTGAAGTCCTTCCCCTCCATCTGGATTCCAGATCGAGCGCTGTGGCCAGAATTCTCCGTGACAGATGGCTCGCCCCAGCCTCTGGGTCTCCGGGGCCATGCCAGCCGCAGTGCTCAGGAGTGGGGCAGCGCTGCGGGCCCCAGCGGGTGGGGAGCATGCGCAGAAGCTCAGCCTATACCCCGGGGGTCCGTGCCCAGCCCGAGGTATGGCCCAGCCCCTCCTCTGAGGTGACCAGCTTGGGGGGAAGCGCTTTCCGATTTTCTCACCCGAAAAACCGCTCGTTGCCACCGTGTCCGCCTTGTGGGGTTTTTGCGAGCTCTA
This sequence comes from Rhombomys opimus, assembly GCA_010120015.1. Classification (NCBI taxonomy): domain Eukaryota; kingdom Metazoa; phylum Chordata; class Mammalia; order Rodentia; family Muridae; genus Rhombomys; species Rhombomys opimus. The sequence continues at coordinate 2,118,467 of REGO01000124.1, forward strand.
GAGCACAGTTCCCTAAACTGTGGAGCAAGCCTTGACCCTCTGAGCCTCGTGGCCCAGGCCGTGACGTTTATTCCGATTCATCATGCTCTGTGCTGCTGTGTGCATTTCCACGGGCCTTTCTACTCCGCTTTCTTCTCCTTCCCTAACTGCTACCATCACCCGGCCCTGCGCCATGACTTCTACTACAGCGGCCTGTATTCTTCTGTCTGGCAGAGCTAATACATTCCATATTCATGTGGGTGATACCATCCGTATGCTGTCTTGCAGATACACGTGCTAAAGGCATGCAAAACATATTTGTTAATTCATGAATCCGGTGATTGAGATGGTGGTGTTTGTTGCACAGCACAGAACGAATAGGAATCTGCCAACATTTAATTAAACATTAATGATGATTTAAAAAAGATTCACTAGAAAAGAATTACAGTGAACGGCAAACACACGAAAAGCTCACATAAGGGTAACTAGGGTTAGGATAGCTGTGCTGTTGTCTTCATAATAATGGAGATAGCAAAGGCAATGCTTATGGCTACGGCAAACTTGTAAATCCTTTGACAGTGCACACGCCTGTGAGCCTCTGTCTCTCCGGGGCTGGAAAATACAGCAGCCCACGGAGGCCGTTAGGCACAGCCATGCACCAATGTCGTTTGCACAAAATCTTCTCTGGCATTTAAAATTTCCTTGTACTCCTACAGCCCTTACGGCCGTCAAGCCATACAGAAGACCATCAAAGAGAAAGGACACGGCGTCGCCCGGTGTAAACAGACCTCTCCCTCGCCGACCTCTGGGTGACTGGAAAGCCGGCTCAGTTCACCCCCGGCTTCAGGCAATCTGGGTTCACGTTTGTTGTGCAACTCTGCTGGCCTGGCGGCGTGTCTGGACTGAGAGACCTCACAGTAGCCAGGCTCCACTGTGGTGAGTCAGGAAAGCCCTTCCAGAGCAGGCTGCGGGGCCTCCAGCGGGCCGCGGGCTTTGTTGGAAAGTGGGGGGCTGTGGAAGGAACAGGTCGTGATGGCACGCCCTGGCCCCTGACTGTTACTGCTCCTGCTCCCTGGCAAACAGGAAGTGAGCAGCCGCCCTCTGCCATGAGTTTTCTGCCTCACCGAGGCTCTACAAGCAGGGGAGCGGGAAGAGCATGGAGAGACGCTGGGAGAACCATGAGCTTTATTCCTTGCAAATACTTTCCCTCTTGTACCCATCACGATGACAGACGTTCTACCACGTTTATGCCGGTGCTTTTATCCAAATACCGTTACTACACTTTCCGTTACGGAGACACCAAGATGGTGAGGGTTACCTGTGTGCTTCAGCCTCTAGTGTCTACACAGGACGGACTAGATGAAACAGAACCTCAGGTATAAAGGAGTGCACTGAGAACACACACACACACGCTCTCTCTCTCTCTCTTCTCTTCTCTTCTTTCTCTCTTTGTTTGATTGGTTTTTATTGTGCTTTGTTGGACAACAGAGAATAATGTCATCACTGTCCTTGATCATAGAGAGAGGGCAAGGAGAGACACAGCTGCAGCCAGGACTTGTCAAATAAATGGAAAAATTTGCCCTCATTAATCTCTTACAAGCCTCGCTTTAATAGGAATAGAAAGAAGCCATTGTTCTTTTGAGTCCCAGGAAGAATGAAAAAAAAAAAGTCTGAAAAAATGAGTTTTGTAAAGTCAAATTTAATTTCAGGAAATGCACTGGAAAATAGCTAAGATTCACCCTGCTCTTCTCTTCTTTCATGCTGAAAAATGTTTATATGCTTTGCCCTTAACTTGGTCGAATAACACTGTTCTGTTGAAAAAGTATGATAAACTAGGATAGAACCGAGAAATACAAACTGAGGCCCGTGGAGAATTTTCAGCAGGGAAGGAAACACTAGACAGAGCAAAAGACCCATGACCAGGCTATGTGGCTTCGGATCCTGGATCCAGCACTTTCCAGCTGTGCAGCTTCAAGCAAGTTCCCTTATCTCTCTGTGCTTCAATTCCCTCAACTGAAAACAAAGACCATATTTAATATACTCAAAAGTATGCTAAATACTACATCAGTTCATAAACTCAAAATGCTGGGTGAATACCTTCCATACATCATTATTTAAGTTGTTTGCTTGAATCTCATTTCAAAATGATATTTGATTTGATACAGTACTCGTTTCTTCCTTAAAATGAATTGTGGGTCTGGGAGCTGTCTCAGTGGTTGAAATCCCCGCTGTCCTTGCAGAGGGGCTGGATTTGATTCCCAGCACCCACAGGGTGGCTCACAGCTGTCTGTGCCTCTAGTTCCGGGAGACCCAGCGCCCTCTTCTGGCTCGCATGGGCCCAGGCACACACGTAAGCCAAACACTCACATACACAGAGTAAAAGCAACAAAACTAAAATGATTTTCAAGTTAATTGGAAGCTCGGCTTTTAGCGGAGAGGGTCAGAAAACGTTATGAACAGTACGGTAAAACACAGAAACATTTGTGCACCTGTGAATGTCAGGTGTTGTCCCAGACTCCTGTCGTCAAAGCACAGCCTGGAGCTTGGTTGACTCACCTGGGCTCTGCAGTTGCCATTTCACTCTCGGGTTCCTTTTAAAGACAAGAAGGGCTGCTCAGTTCTGATCAGGGGACCAGGTAGGGAAGGGGAGTGGGAAGGTGACACGCACGAAGTGCCCCTCCCTGCGGCGGCGCGGTGGCACCCTGCGGCGGCGCGGTGGCTCATGGCATGCTTCTGCCCACCGTGTACCTGTAGCAGCCAGAGGACAGCTTCGGGGAGTCAGCCCTCTCCTTCCCCTTTCTGTGGCTCAAGGCAAGGCTGTCCAGTATCAATCAGAATTTAAAATGATGCATCTTACTGACACAAACACGTGTACTAAGATCCCTAAAGCTAAGTCTTAGAGACCATCTGTGCATACGTTCCCTCAAAGAAGTGTGCCCACGAGGCACAGCGGAAGGGAGTGTGCCAGGGCCTGTGCTCCTGACTGAGCGAGGCCCTCCACCACTCACGGCTAATCTCTGGGAAGCAGCTCCATGTGATCTGTTAATCTTTGATCGCCAGGGCTGATGGCTTTATATTCTGCTTTCAGACTTTTCAAGGCTGCCGTAAAAAGCTCTAACCCACAGTCTCACCCTCCAGAGTCATGATTACAAGCTAGTAGAAACACAAATGGAAAGGTTTTCATGTGGAGGTTATCAGGTTTTGTTTTTCCCAAGCACAATTTTAAAAGCCTTGTCACCATGCCCAGTTTCCAGAAGGGAGGATCTCACTCATCCCAGACAGCGGCTTGGATCCCGTGACTCCAAACAATAGCCTGATGATTTTTCCTAATTCTTAACATATGTATTATTTGTACTCTATGTACCGGGTGTTCCGTCTCTGCAGATATGTCTGTGCACCATGTGTGTGCCTCATGATCACACAGGCCAGAAGAGGGCATCAGATTCCCTGGAGCTGGAGCTGCCAGTGAGCTGCCACTCGGGTGCCGGGAACCAAACCTGGGTGGTCTGGAAGAGCAGCTGTGCCCTTAACTGATGAGCCACCGCTCCAGCAGGGTTTCCTAGTACCGTGACTAGCCCTGGCAACCCGACGTTACCACACTCGCTTAGACACTGAGGCAAAGAAAACCGAGATCTGAATTTCAAGGTTCCACATGCTTATCATTTCTTTGGGGAGTGAAAAATTAGTATTTGAATACTGCATAATCCCTGTTACTAAAGTCTTCATCAGGAAAGGAGACGACGCTGGGCCAGCCGTGCTGTCTGGTGGACTCAGTACTACCCTCTCGGGCAGGGTCCTCACCACGGCCTGTGGCTGCACCTGTCTGTTTACACACTCTCTTGCAGGGCCATGCCACAGCCCGCAGAGGCACCTGCCTGGTTATTCCCAGAGGACTGAAGCGAGCAGCTAGATCGGTGCTGCGCACTTTTTCTAAGAGCAGCTACACACTTTGGGAAGTTTCCTTAGATGGCATCTGAGATCATGGACTGAAGAACTCAGAGGCACATGTTGAGTCTGAATGTGTTCCCCTCAGCCTTTCCGCATAAACCCGGGCAGGGGACACGCCAGCAATGTGCACCTCCTCAGACAAGAGCTACTGAGTTTGCGCTAACTCAGATGAGGAGAGGCCCCCACCCAATGCAGAACGAGGTTCCTGAGCCTCCAGAACGCTGTGCGCTGTTATTAGCAACATTTGACACCGTCAGCCGTTAGGGACCAGTTTACCAGGTCAGTTCCTGTAACGGGTGAGCAAGCCCTCTCTTCCCTTCTTTTTAAGAAATGTTGACATTGTAATTTAGCTACATCTCCCTCTCTTCTCTCTCTCTGAACCCTCCCTCCTTGCTCTTCAAACTTAAGGCCTTTCTTTTCACTGATTGTGATTGCATGAATTTATGTACATATGTCTATATTCACAAATACAGACAACAACCTGCTCAGTCGGTGTAATGTCGCGTGTGTGTGTGTGTGTGTGTGTGTGTGTGTGCACGTGTGTGTTCTCAGGGATGACCGTTTGGTGTGTGAGTCGCTGGGAAGACCTTCTCTCCTGCTCGCAGCTCTTGTCGGTTCCTGGAGCTCTTTGTGTAGGCCGAGGCCTTCTTTTTATACAGCGTGTGGCACTTGTTTCTCCCGGCAGCTAAACACGGTCTGAGCAGGCGACGCTTGCTTCGTAGGGTAACGTACATAACTGTGTGTGGTAAACGGATCGTTCTAATTTGAGGTATTGGTGGGTCTGGGTGATGTGACATTGTAATGCTTTTGAGGAGGCAACAGTGACGGCTATCGCTTGCCTTTAAGGGTTTGTATGCACACATATTTAACATTTGAGTATAAAATGTGAGGTGATTGGGGCCGGGGGATCGGCTCAGCTGTCATGAGTGTATGATGTTCTTCCAGAGAAACAAAGTTTTATCCCCAGACCCCAGGTCAGGAGGCCTGTAACTCCAGATCCAAGAAATCCAACACCTCTGGCCCCTAAGGGCAGCTGCACTCAGGTGAGCCAGCATTCATTCTCCCTCTCTCTCTCTCTCTCTCTCTCTCTCTCTCTCTCTCTCTCTTTCTCCCTCTCGCTCTCAAATAAGACAATACGACAAATCTCTTGCTGTACATGTGGCTCACGCCTTTAATCAACACTCAGGAGGCAGAGGCAGGAGGATCTCTGCAAGTTCCAGGGCATCCAGGAACATACATAATGAGACCATGTCTCAGAAAACAAAAATTCAGGGTAACAGGATCTACCAAAACCAGAGTTTTCTAGGACCTATCAGGGGAAATTAATATATATATATTAGCAGAAGTCTCTTGTATGCAAATTTTAACAGAAATGACCAAAAAGTAACCCCCTCCCCTCCCCCCAAATACAGTGGGGCCTAAGGATGCGTCATTGCTGAGAGCATCATGTTCTCTTGGAATACCCCCAGAAAACCAAAAGCACAGGACAGGGGCACACTTTCATTGTCCAGCTGTGCTTGGATCTCAACGTTAGAGGGATCCCCCAAATGTCCCACACTGTGAGTGTGATACTGGGGAGGGGAGGTGCTGGCCCACGCAATGGGGCATAAATACAGACAGACACGCCCCACAGCACAAGCTAGGCAGGCCTGGTGCTGGTGAGCAGCAGTGTGTCCTGGGACTCCATGTGGGGGAGGGGAGTAGGGGGAGGCACAGCAGGCAGAGCCTAGACCCTACGTGGCTTCAGACCTTACAAGCTGAGTGGCAAATGCAGCCTGCATTTCTGCATCTGCCTCCCTTGCCTGGAGCCTGCAGTTAATCAGATGGAGCACATTTATCTTGCTGGGTTATTGAGTTCCTGGCACATAATTAACAGACTGATGCTGAGTAAGGGGAAAGGAGGCCCCAGAGGACAGGGCTGTGAGAGCCAGTGTAAGGGACTGGAGGAGCAGAGCAGAGAAACAGACTGTCCCTTGAGTCACCCACACTGTCCTGTGGTCGGTGACGGACACACATATAATCACAATGATGGCCCACTTGTCTCTCAAGATTTGAACATGTCACAATGTACAAGACACCACGAAATTTATTTCAAGACTCCTTACACAAGGTTCAACCACAACTGAAGAGCAAAATAAAACGACCCTGTTTAAAGAGGTTTTCCCTAATTCTGTTTAAGGGCCTTGACTTCAAGAATTTGGAAAGAAATAAGTCATTTTCACAACTTGTTTGATGAACCTGTGGCATCTCACAGCTTTCACCCCCAAAATATCAGACTACAGTGGGCAGAGGACAGGGGCAGAGAGTGCTTTCCAGAAAGGTGGGGACCACAGTTTGGATCCCCAGAATCCTACAAGCTTGTCAAGCATGGCAGCCTGCCAGGGGCCCGGCGCTCAGTTGACAGAGACAGAGAATCTCTGACAGGATGCCTAGCTAGACAATGGGAAGTGGTGAGCTGTGTGGTCATCGAGAGACTCTGCCTCAGGAAACAAAGTGGAGAGGAAGAGCCACGGAGAAACCTGCCATCGACTGCAGGCTTTCACACACACATGTACCTGCATGCATGCAAACACGTGTGCACACGTGCACACACATGAACACAGAGGGACAAAACACCAGGCTGTACAGTGGCTGTCCCTACGGCTGGCTGGCTTCCTGCCTCTCAAGCCAGGTTCTTTCTGAAGCAATTATTTCCTAAAGAAAAAGAAAATACCACATCAGCAAATTAAATTCTTGATGTGGAACTATCTGAGGTCATGAAAAGTTAGGGTTCCATTTTAAACATTTCATCTATGCCGCTCAGACTGGAGACATAAGAGTCAAATTTGACTCCCTCCCCGCCCCCCCCTCCAACTCTGGCGGCAAAGGCAGCCTGCTGTCCCCTCTCCCCACAGTCACGTGGTTTCCTTGTGCTCAGCTGACTGCCCTCTGCGGTCACCTTGGGATCAGTTAAAATAGTCTGCGTCTTGCTTGCGTCTGGCTCTCGTGGGCAGATAGTAAGTCAACTGGCAGCAGCACGCTGTCCCAGACGCCAGGCCAATGCTCTTCCCAAGTCCAGCCGCAAATCCTGTCAATTAGAAAGCACGTCGGTAAGCTTACAAAAGTAGCAAGTCTTGGGCTGTTAATTTTTCAGCCATTTAAAAAGATCGAGAACGGAGCTGGAGAGACAGATCTGAAGCTGAGCTCACTTGAACCTTCGCTCAGTTCCCAGCAACTGTAACTCCAGCCTTAGGCCATTCAGCGCCCTCTTCTGGCCTCCTCGGGTACCTGCACATTGGTACTGCGCACACAGAAAGACACACACTCATCCACGTAAATAAAACTATTTTTAACCTGCATGACTAAATTAAAATGACAGCCACAGCTGATATGAGCAGGTTTGAATGCAATCATGGCCAGATCTTGGTGAGCACAGCCTGAAGACAGAGGGAGGGGAGAAGTCAAGGGAGGACGTCCTAGGAGGAACATCCAGTGAGCCCTGGGTGTCCACTGATGTGGCGTAGACAATGCTGGACATTCTGGTTGCCCTGGCAGGTGTCAGCAGAGCTATTCAGGTTGATTTGGGGCAATGTAAGGGGTTTAATGGGTTTAATCGAGGCTGTGCTCAGTGTCATAGCTTCAGAGCCCTTATCTGTCACCTTTCCTGAACGTTGCTCTAGAATTCTTCACTTTCCTGTTTGCCTTTGGCTGTCTTTAAGTCAATATCACTGCATAGTGCACTGTTCCTTTTGCTTGGTTTCTTTAACTTTTCACTTTATTTACTTATTTATTTTTTATGTGGCTGGGGGAGGAGGACATGCCTGTTGTGGCATGTAAGTGGAGATCTCAAGATTAGAACCCAGGTCATCAAGCTTGAGAGCAAACACCCTGGCCTGCCAGCCACCTCACCAGGCCTGTGTTTGGTTCTGTTTTACTCTGCTTCTTTCTGAGGTCGGGCTCTTACTGTGTAACTCTGCTGGCCTCGAGCTCATCAAGCTCCCAGCCCTCTGCCTCAGCCTCCCCAGCGCTGCTGACCCTCTCACTTTTACATCATCTTCTTTCAACTGGTCGGGAGGTCAAGCCGGGCCAGCTGGCAGCTTCAGCAGGTGGCCAGTGGGAGCCTGCTCCTACAGCAGCTCGATCTGGTGGCTCCTTGGCAGCATTCCCATAGAGCATCTCCTGCTCGGCGGCACCTTCAGTGCCACGTCTGTCCCCATCCTCTTGTAAGCTGGCTGGGGTACGCTTGCGGCTTCCCTTTGAGGTGTCTACCCATCGTGTAAACTATTAGAGCCCCCCCCCCTGCTCGGGTTGCAATTGTTATTTATTAATTTGGTTCACAGCTTGGTGGCAAGCAGTTTTCTCCCCTCAGGCATCTCACTGCTCCCTGGAGACGATTAAATAACGATGCGGCTGTTCAGGTAAAGGTCTAGGATGGGATGGAGCCCAGTGGTCTAACCTTCACCTGCTGTTAGCAAGCTTTGCTGTCTAGGGGGAGACGCGCCCTTTCTCCTACAGTTCCACCAACATACCAATGTGCAGTTCCACCGACGTCCACTCCGGGAAACAACGGCTCATCAAGCGTACTTACAGAGAGCGGGTGAGGGGGCGGCAGGCGGGGCGACTTCAAGGCAGACACGCTGAAATGCTGGCACGCCACACATGCTGACTCCAGGGCTGTGGAGATGGAATCTGCTCTCCCAATCCTACCCACCCTGTGTCCTCTCCCCCCTTCCAGGGATCCAGAGGCCACATGCAATCAGGACAGAATTCACTCTGCTGCTGGGGGGGGGGCGCTGGCTAGGTGGGTGAGGGTCCCACGATTCCCCCAGCACCCTCCTTCCACGGGAGGATTCCACGGTCTCCAGCCCAGCTGTGGTGGTTCACGGCCAGCACCCGAGGATGGTGGCAGCACACTCCTGCTGCCTTGACCCGGCCTAACAGCTCTGCTGCTGGGTCGGTGGAAAGTCTTCCCACCCTGACGGTCCAGCGTCCACGTGAAAAGGAACAAGGACATTGCTTCTTCTTCAGATCTGTGAAGTCTGTGGCAAACAGGTGAGCAGAGATGCCCGAACAGCTGCAATGAGCCAGGTCTGACCTTGGTGTGACACAATTCTATTTTCCATTTTATCACCAGCACCACCACCATCACCACCATAACCATCACCACCATCACCACCATTGCCATCACCACCATTACCATCACCACCACCACAATCACCATCACTACCATCACCATCACCACCACCATCACTACCACCACCACCATCACCATCACCATCATCACCCCCACCACCATCACCACCACCATGACCTTCACCACCACCACCACCACCTCCATCACCATCATCACCACCACAATCACCACCACCATCACCATCACCACCACCATGACCTTCACCACCACCATCACCACCACCATCATCACCATCACCACCACCACCACCACCATCACCACCACCACCACCACCACCA
>REGO01000124.1:2128063-2147167 GCA_010120015.1 Rhombomys opimus
CACCACCACCACCACCATCACCACCACCATCACCACCACCATCACCACCACCACCTCCATCACCATCATCACCACCACAATCACCACCACCATCACTATCACCCCCACCACCATCACCACCACCATGACCTTCACCACCACCACCACTGTCATCCCAGCAGCCATCAATCATCATCACCATTTTAGACTAGGTCCTCTGTATACACAGCCCAGGCTGGCCTCAAGCCCATCAAAACCTGCTGGCCTCAGCCACCTGCAGGCTGGGGGTCCGAGTGTGTGGCACCTTGCCTGATTTATTGCTTCTAATTCAGCAAACACACAGCCCTCAGGTAGCTTGTGGTGGGGTGCCTTCACTCTCTATTCTGTAAAGGAGCAGAGGGGTAGGAACGTCACAGCCAAAATTCTTAGCAGGTGTGCCAGCCTCGAGCCTGGCAGAGAAGGGGAGACAGCCAAATGGCCCCCTCACCCTGGCGATGTGCCAGAGCACCCGAAGCAGACGCCGGCAGATGGTTCTTTGCGGCTCTTCCCTCCTCAGCCTCCAGCCTGCTCCCTTCGGGCTCAGCGCTCTGCAGGCCGCGTCCCTGGATTTGGCACCAGCAGGTAGTTTGGGTGTCAGGAAACTCCCAGACATGTTGGGCTTTGAGCGTGTGTGTCTCTGTCTGTGCCTGTGTCTGTGTGAATATGGACTGAGTATCCGTGTATATGTCATAAAGGCGTGTGTATGTGTAAGAGTGAGTGCAGGTATGTGTGAGGATTTGCGTATTTGTGTGTATGAATATACGGGTGTGCAGTGTGTGAATGTGAGTGTGGGTGTACGTGTATGGGCGTGTGTGTGTACATGAGTGTGAGTGTGTGTGGGAAGCTGTGTGTGCATGCACACATGTATCCCCAGGCTTCCTCCTGGCTTGTCCCTGGCCTCCCGAGGTCCTTCCGCTTGTTTTAAGATTAAACTGCCCCTTCCTGCCACATTCTCCTCCCAGTTCATGCTTTGCCACAGCACTCGGCAAACCCTGTTCCTTGCCTGTCCTCTGCAGCTGGAAAGCGCCTCTCCAGGGCAGGGACATCGGTGTCACTGTGTGTGCCTAGAACAGTGTTACACACGGAACAGCCCAGAGTGGCTATTTGCAGAATGAGAAGGGGCTGGCGTTGCTGTCTCTCCGGCGAGCACAGCATTCGGAGGCTGACGGAGTGGCCAGCAGGACCAGCATGGAGAGAATGCCGCGGCTCTTTACTGTTCTTTCCACTAGGAAGCCGCTGGCAAAGTCAGACATGGTCGAACCGTTTCCATCGACACGGAAGTCTGCGCACGCTGCTGTAACTGGGTTCGGCACAGACTGGTGACTATAGCCAGTGTGCCCTGACTTGTGACCCTCGGGCCGTGTTTAATTCTGCAGCGTGATGTGGAAGCCATGCTGACTGGGGCCTGTCACCTCCATCCGGCAGCAGCAAGCACGTCTGTACCTTCCTGGTGAGAAAGACCGTTCTGACAGCCGTTCCCCCACCTTGGCCTTGCACCAAATGTCCAGCTCTGCCCTCAAGGTGGCCATGGCAACCACAGCAGCCACCACACTGAAAAAGACCAAATTACCCTCTAATTGTCTTCATTGGGGGAAGATTTTTATGGCTAGTTCCTTCTGTAATGTAAGTGATGCTTTTCTTTATTTTACAAAAATGCAGGCACACAGTTAAAAGACTGTGCCGCATACAGGCCACAACCCCACTCTCCAGGAGTGGCAAACGTTACCATAGTTCAGCACAAGACTTCTGCATGGAGACTTTTCTATTACACGTAATGTCTGAGTGTTGGGTATTTCCCGCTTTCCATTCATTTGCCCAGCAGCACAGAAAGCAAATGTCACTCCGTTATGACACAAGTTCAATAATCTCAATAAAGTTCACGTAAATCAAAGCACAGTGTCAAACTTTGTCTTTCAAGATTCTCTCTGCCTTGATATTCCGATTGGGTATAGGTGCTGCGAGCATGAACAGAAATAACTGCACTGAAGGTGCTCTTCTCTCGGTTGAGTGTTCTAGTTGCCACGGGGAGTGCAGGCTTCACTGTGACATTTCATACGCACATGGCTTGTGTCTACTCTGATTCATCACCAATGCCTTCTCTTGTCCCCACTCCCACTGGTGCCCTTCCTCCCTTCCAATAGTCCGCCTTCTGCTTTTATGTCAGAGAGTCAGGTGATAGGTGATAGACAGATGATAGACATAGAGAGATAAATGATAGGTAAATAGATAGATGCTAGACAGATGACAGATAGATAAATGATGGATAGATGATAGACAGATAGATAGACAGATAGATGGTGGGTAGATATAGACAGGTAGAGACAGACTGATGATAAATAGATTATATACGTAGGTATATGTAGACTTGTATGTTTGGTGGACATGTGGAGAAACTGCAGGTTGGGAGTCCTAAATGAATCCGCTTACATCTGGGCAGCGTTTCCCTCCTCACACTCCTGCTGGAGCGTTTAGTCGTGACGATGTTTCTGGGAAGGCTGGAGAGGCGGCAGCGGGTGAACGCCACGCTCTGCCAAGCCCGGAGCCCGAGCTCAGTCCTTGGGAGAAAGCTGATTCCCACAGCTGTCCTTTGCTCTCCATACAGGTATGTGTGGCATGCACACATCCACACAGGCAAATAGAGAAACAAACATGATTTTAAAAAATTAAATATGTTGAATGAAGACTCACATATGCTGTTACCAAACCCCGTGGTCAGCTTACACACTTAGCACCATTCAGAAGCGGCCCGAAAGAGGTCCAGTGAGAACGCTCAGGATAGCTCCTAAAACAAGATCAAGACAAATTTGAAAGAACAGGCAGTGAAGGAAGACAGGACCCAAGAAAAGGCTCAACAGCAAGTGTCTCCAGGTTTCTTTTTATCAGAGAAGCGGCAATTTGTATATGCCAGTGAGCACACTCATGTGCATGCATGCATTTGTGCATACAGAGACACACGTACACATGCATGCTTACACACATGCTTACACACACACACACACACACACACACACACACGAACCGGTTCTTCCTAACAAAGGATCACTGAACACAGCTTAGCAAGGCAGAAACCTTCAGGTGTTAACCACTAACCTGGCTCAACAAACAACCCGGCTGCCGTCCACCGCTGCACATTTCTGTGTCCTTTGTACCCACGTTCACAAGCTGATGGGGAGTTTTGGGGATCCAGAACACGATCCCCTACACCAGAGTTAGCAGAGATCCAAGGCTGGTCTAGACTGTTACTCCACCCAAAATCACTGAGAGCGCCCTGTACCCCCACAGTGGCTTGTGTTAGGAGCAGTGATGCCAGAAGGAAACACAAGCCTCTTGTGGTAGGATGGAGCACTGTGGCCAGAGAAGAGCACAGCACTGGCTCCTCCTCAGCCATGACAGTGCCATCCCTGCCTGGTCCCCGAGGAAGCAGCCCAGCCACCATTCTGCTGGACAGCATGAGGTAAAGTCTCTGAACCCAAAAGATGTCCAGCGTCCTGGCTTCTTAGTCTCAGAGGCTAAAACAGGGCCCACAGCTTGAGGAACAGCTCGAGTGAGAAAGAAGACATCGAGACTCCAAAACGAGGACACCACAAACGCTGGGACTGCCTGGGAAAGACTTTACAGCAGCCACCACAAAAATGTTCCCACAGCTTCAGGAGCAGGTGGCATTTAGCAAAATGATGGGGATTATAAGGTCTTAGTGGGGATGTTTGAAATGGCAGATACGATAAACAAATAAACAAAAAAATGGATAGTCTTGCTCAGAATAAGAAAGAATAGCATGCTTCCAAGGTGAAATGGAGACACTGTGTTCTAAATGAAAGAAGGAAAAACAGGCTGCTGTAGATAATGACAGGCAGACAGACAGACAGACAGACAGGCAGGCAGACAGGCAGACAAGCAGGCAGGCAGGCAGAGTCTTCAGGTGCCTGGGGGAGAGAATATGACAGAGCCTCTAAATTCATGTCATTAGAATCCCAGGCTTCTGTTTCAAAGTACCTGAGGGTAAAAACACACTCTCATGGGGCAGATGGTGCCCACTGCAGCGACACTCACAACAGCCCAGCAAAAACAGTCCAAATATCCAGAAAGTGTGGGTAGACTGAGGAGCACAGAACAGGCCTCTGAAGGGGTACTGATCCGTGCTACCCACTAGATGACCTTGACACCGTGTGCTGATCACAGACCCGACATGGAGGGCCTCACCTTGTGACGTCCTCCCTGTGAGACGCCCAGAAGAAACACCTGTCTCGGCACAGCTAGAGGATGGCAGCCGCGTGTGGGGAGAGCCTAGGGCAGCAGACGCCTGCCGTGACTGTGGCTGAGTGAGGGGTTCCTGGGGTGAGGGTGCTCTGACTGATTGTGGTGTGAGCTCTGCTAAGGTGCTAAGAACCACTGATACGTGGAGTTTAAACTGGCGAGTTGCGTGTTCTAGGCATACCTCCACACAGCTCTCACTGTGAATGAAAATGAGCACAAAAATCAACACGGATAAATCATGTGGTCTGTGAAACACAAAATCCCAGAGCAAAATCATTTATGTGTCTGTTCAACCCTGCGAACACGTTGGAGAGCAAACATTCAAGCTGCAAGGAGCGTTTCCCTACACTTCTGCACCCTGACTATAATCTCCTCAGTGAGTGCGAGTGTTTAAATCAACACTATGTTTTTTTGTTTTTTGTTTTTTTTTTTTTTTCAAAAACAAAAGTAACATCGGCTCCTGGACTTGTTCTTCTTCCTATGAATCTGGCTCACAGTAAACTAATCCGTCCGTTTGGAGATTCGTGTTCCCCTTTCTTCTAGTTTTCTGCTCTCTTAGTCGGGGAAGAAATCACAGAACATCACTGTTCCGTGTATCAAAGTCTTCGAGTTTGCTTGCCAGCAGGACTGGTGGAAAGGAAGTGTCAGTTCACAGATGTTGATGCCAGGGAAGATGTGAACCGAGGAAGAAAAATGTAGAGTTCCTTGTCAGTGTTTGCTGAAGGTAAGGAAGAGCAGGAGAAAGGTGGAAAGAAGGGGTGGGAGAACAAGATTATATGAAGAAAAGAATTACCAGAAATACTCATCCTAACTGACACAATGCCCCCCTTTCTAAAATGTCTTTATTTTTAGCTTATTCTCAGAGAATGTCACACATGTACACAGTGTACATGTGGCTATAGCCCTAGCCACTCTATTTTCTCCCCCAACTCCCGTGAGTCCCCAGTGCTCCTCTCCCAACTTTATGTCCTTTTAAAAAAGATAACTCACGACGTTAACACAGTTCATATGTGCGTGGCGGTGGGGCATCCTACAGTGGCCGAACCCCAAATGACACAGACTCCCCTGCATCGTGCGCTGTCTGTTGTCTTCGACTACGTTGCTTAGTGTGGAACCCCGTGAGCTCCTCTCCCTTCAGGCTCAAGTTTGGCTGCAGCTGTGGTGAACCTGAGCTAGACCTGTGGTGAGTCTGAGCTAGCCTAAGCTACCTGACGAGTGCCAGGCCAGCCAGAGCACAAACCCAGTGAAGACACCAACAGTGAGAGTGTGTGGGCGAGGAGCCAGCGCCCGACGCAGCGGTGACAGCAACTCACACACCAGGGCACGGCTGTCTGCTCCAGGACTGTCAGTCAAGGCACTGTCACTCAGGCACCAGTCCTGTCTGCTCCAGGACTGTCAGTCAAGAGAGTTTGCTTTGATGGACACAGGTAGGCATTTTTGCCAATCACCGTTATTTACATATGCAAATGTGGAGTGAAACACAGGGCCTAGGGCAGCTGCGGTTTCACACTGCCTGTTTCCACAACGAGTGTCCAAAGGGCTGAGGCCGGCAGCCTCCTAGCGGAGCATGTAGCACTCTGTCATAAGAGAGGGCTCCTTCAGTTACTCCAGACGCTTCCCTCACGGGTCAACAGTGAAACCCTGAAGAGTGTGCTTGGCTTTCGCTAGTTTGTAAAACAAGGCGTCAGCGCTGACCCGAAGGCAGGGACGTCAGAAGGAAATATATGGGCTTGTTTTCCCTGCAAACATAGATCTAGGCATGTAGCACAGAGAAACCAGCCTGCCCCACGCTGACAGAATCGCAAGCTCCAGGCAGTGAAGCTCATCCTGCCCCATAAATCCCACGCCTTCCGCTCTGAAACTACAGCAAGAAAGAATAATGTTTGGGTTTCTCTTTGGTTTGTTTGTTTTGGTTCTGCTTTTTTGGCTTTTTGTTTTTCTCTTTGCTTTTTGGTTTATGCTAAGAATCAGTTCAAAATGCATTATATTTTTAAAGCTTTTTAAAGTTTTAAATAATTGTCATTCTAGGGACTTCAAGTAGCTGTTTGAACAGAAATCAAACCAGCAGCTCTCATTTTCACCACTGGTTTGCATGATTCTGATGTGTCTTTTTTATAAAGCAGATGCCTCTACTCTTGCCAGAGGAGGATTGTTCTAAATATTTGTTTTTATTTTCAAGTGTGTGAGTGTGTGCGCTTGTATGCATGTGCATATAGGCTTACATTTTTCACCAAACCTACTTTATTTAGGGCTCTTTTTTTCCCTTTTTTTAAATTTATATTTTATTAATTACAGTTTATTCACTTTGTTTCCTACCTGTAGCTTCCTCCCTCCTCCCTTCCCAGTCCCACCCTCCCTCCCTCTTCTCCACCCATGCCTCTCCCCTAGTCCACTAATAGGGGAGATCCTTCCATCTGATCCTAGTCTATTAGTTCTCATCAGGAGTGGCTGCTTTGTCTTCCTCTGTGGCCTGGTAAGGCTGCTCCCCCTCAGGGGAAGGTGATCAAAGAGCAGGCCAATCAGTTAATGTCAGAGATAGCCCCTGATCCCATTACTATGGAACCCACTTGGATACTGAGCTGCCATGGGCTACTTCTGCTCAGGAGTTCTAGGTTATCTCCATGAATGGTCCTTGTTTGGAGTATCAGTCTCAGAAAAGACCTTGCTTCCAGATTTCTTGGTTCTGTTGCTCTCTTTGTGAAGCTCCTGTCCCCTCCATGTCTTACTATCTCCCCCTTCTTTCATAAGATTCCCTGAACTCTGCCCAAAGTTTGGCTATGAGTCTCAGCATCTGCTTTGATACCCTGCAGGGTAGAGTCTTTCAGAGGCCCTCTGTGGCAGGCTCCTGTCCTGTTCCCTGTTTTCTCTCTTCTGATGTCAATCCTCTTTGCCTTTCTGAATGAAGATTGAGCATCTTACCAGGGTCCTCCTTCTTGATTAGTTTCTTTAGATGTACAGATTTTAGTATGTTTATCCTATATTATATGTCTAATATCCACTCATGAGTGAGTATATACCCTGTGTGTCTTTCTGATTCTGGGATACCTCACTCAGGATGATCTTTTCCAGGTAAGTAGTTAGGGCTCTTAAGCACCTTTACCTCTCTTCCAAGCCCCATCCTTAGAGAGATTAGTAGGGAAAGGGGCTGTAGCCCTCTTTTATCTACTTCCTGCTGTTTAGTCTTTAGGGGATTACCAGACTCAGAGTCATCAAGATACCAGCAGTCCAGTCCAAAGGCCAACACCAACCAGCAACACGAACCAGTGACAAGTCAGTGAAAACCACCAGACTCAGATGGATTTCCTGGAGAAGGTCTCTGGAATGTTTCTCTCTGAGAAGTCAAGTGTTGAAGCAGCAATGGCGATCCAAAAAGCGATGTCTCATTGTGCGTGGACCTCTATATATCTCCTCTCCTCAGAGTCTACCCACGGATGCTCTCAGCTGACCAAAATCACAACCCTCATAGGAGAGAGCTCACAGCAAAATATCACATGACAAAACTGAGTCTTCAGAGAAACCAGGAACATGCACTGCACACGCACACGCATGCACATGAGAGTACATGTTCTCTATGTGCCTGTAGAGACCAGAAGAAGGCCTCAGATCAGTTGTGCACCTCCTGACATGGGTGCTGGGAACCCGACTTGAGTCCTCTGCAAGGAAAGCATGTGCCCTTAACCAGCAAGCCGTCTCTCAGACCCCAAGATGAGCATTTGAACCATTGGCCATGGAGATGCGTTACCACCTCAGACTGACAGCTCAGTGTCACCGACTGCTAACTTTTACTCCAGTGTCTCCTCACAGAGATATGCAAGGATGCCGTGTCTTCACCATCCTCGAAAGCATGCTTTCTCTAGAGGCCTCTAATCACAACACATTGCCACCGCAGCAGGACACCAACCTCGTGTCTAGTAGAGCATCTTTTCTGGTTGTCTGGTCATAGTTTGGGGGGATGATTTCATCAGACTCTTCATGTTTGGTCATGTTTGGAAAGAACACAGAGCCCCACCCCTGGACACCTGTTATATCCCCAAATCCACTGTTAGAACTAAGTTGAGAAAAGGCCAGGTGTGGTGTCACATGCCTGTAATCCTAGCACTTGGGAAGCTGAGGCAGGAGGATTACTGTGAGTTCAAGCCATCATGGGTGACAGAATGAGACCCTATATTAAAAACCAAAAAAAGGAAGGAAGAAGAGTGGGAAGGAAGGAAGAAAAGAGAGGGAAGGAGGAAGGAAAGAGAAGGAAGGAAGGAAAGAAGGAAGAAGGGAGGGAGGGAGGGAGGGAAGGAAGGAAGGAAGGAAGGAAGGAAGGAAGGAAGGAAGGAAGGAAGGAAGAAAGTTGGGTAGAAAGTTTGTCATCCTAGTTTCTTAAAAGTTCAACTCCTACCTCACACTCATGTAAGGAAACAGCTCCAGGAAAAGCAGCCTCTTCTTCAGAGGAAGCAGCGTTGCTGAGACTGAGCTGTGTCCTGATAAATGCACACAGCAGGTGGGGCTGTGCTTTCCCGACCTAACCCTGACCCTGAGGCTGTGGCATCTCCTACAACTTGGCTGCAGCAGCGCCACGCCCAAGGTCCTGTCAGCCGTATCCATGAATGTCCTGGCGAAAAGTCCCACCCTGTACTTTTCTGTGAATGTCTCCAGCTAGCAATCTCCATAACTCCAAACAGGAAGTTTAATTGGATGATACAGCTTAATCCTGGAAGTGCTGGTGTCAAAAACATGGATGTTTTTAAACGCGAATGGTTGCAGCGCACCCTGCCTTACCTCAGCCTTACCTCACAAAGCAATCCTGTTCTACAATCCTGTTCACAGACAGCGCTGGGAACCAAACACAAAGGCGCTTCAGGGCTACTTCAGAGAAATGACTTTATCTTCGTCTTAAGTTTTCCTTACTTCCAGGGAGAAGCGTGGCATGGAGTACGGAATCCACCAAGGGAATAGATTAAACACTTTGTATTCTTATGAGTGAGAATGGTTACAAAGTTTGAAATGTCACTGGACAGTGACTGACTGCACACGTCTCCAATCCCAGCACTCAGGGGTCAAAGGCAGGTGGATCTCTGTGAGTTTGAGGCCAGCCTGACCTACAGAGTGAGTTCCAGGACAACAAGAACTACACAGAGAAACCCTGTCTCAAAACACAAAACAAAAACAAACAAAAAACAAACATCTTCCCCCCAAAACCCCTCAAATTTGAAATATCACATACATGATATTTCATATGTATCATATATATGACTATAAAAACAGAAAGGCTAACATCCCTAATCTTTTTTTGTTGATTTGTCTGTAAAAGTATTTCCATTAATTCTTTGAGAATTTCATGCAATGTCTTTCGGTCAAAGCCTCACTACACACATGCCCCAACTCTTCTTGGACCTATCCCCATCTTCCTGCCCACCCAACTCTGCGTCTTTTTGTTGTTGTTTTGTTATTCCGACTTGTGTTGCCCAAATATTCTTGGGTATATTCTCTGGAGGTGACTGCAGTGCCCGGGGTCACATCCCTAAGGCAAAAGTTCTCTCCCAGCTCCAAGTCTCCAAGCCTCCCCTCCAGGCTGGGATTTTTGTCTAAAGTTTGTTTTATTTTGTATTTAAAAAAAAACAAAACATCTAATTTATTTTCTAAGATAGTAGGGAAAACTCTCAGAAAAGAAAAGAAAAGAAAAAAGAAGAAAGAAAGAAAGAAAGAAAGAAAGAAAGAAAGAAAGAAAGAAAGAAAGAAAGAAAGAAAGAAAGAGAAAGAAAGAAAGAAAAGGAAAGAAAAGGAAGCAATAGTGTATTTTAAGCACATGCTTTCTAAGATTAGCACTTTGGGAGAGTTCAAGATCGTAAAAACCAATCGGTATGCCGAGCGTCAGCATCCTAAGCAAGCCCTCCGCGTGGGAATTAGTCGAAGAAGGCTGGAGAGCAGCTTTCCAACCACGGCGTTGCAGGCTTGCCCGCTGTCTGCGAAAGGGACCTGCAACCAG
Organism: Rhombomys opimus; assembly: GCA_010120015.1. Taxonomy (NCBI): domain Eukaryota; kingdom Metazoa; phylum Chordata; class Mammalia; order Rodentia; family Muridae; genus Rhombomys; species Rhombomys opimus. The sequence goes on from REGO01000124.1 coordinate 2,138,310, forward strand.
AGGGCTCTTGTATTCCTTTCGCCGGCTCGGATTTCTCCCCAAATACCAGGGGGATTAAATTAATCTGCACGAGATTCGGCTGTTAATCCTGTAACGTTTATGAGCCCCTCTCCAGGACTGTTTTGGAATCTCTTACTTTTCGCTGTCAGCCTCGCGGGTGCCAGAAGTTTCCGCAGAAGACGATGTCACGCTCTGGCAGGGGACAGCTGCAGCCTGCTTTGCTGGGCTTGCCCCAGGCGGCCGCCGGCTGTGCTGATGGTGGCCGCGCAGGGTTCTAAGCAGGGTAAGGTCTCTTGGCGTGCTGGTGTGGCCCTGGGCCTGGCCAACTGTCACAGCTCCTGTGTCCCCGCAGCCACCGTGTGGACGGCTGGCCTGCCCGGAGCAGGCGAGCTTGTTAAAATAGCAGGAATTAAAATTCGGGTAGCATCCTTTTTCAAAGGCGGTTAGCAACCGACACTTGTGCAGACGCCTGCGCTCTGGTTTGGGGACCCCACCGCACGGCCTCCACCCCAGCTCACTGGCTCCTACGCTCCCGCGCATTAAGGCTGCCTGTGGCCAGGAGTCTTTAACGCCTCAGTTAGGCCCCTCCTGGAGGGTGCTCTTGTGCAGGTTTCCCTCTGATTCACACCAGCCTTCGCTGTTCAGATCTCCACCGTGTCTCCAGCCTCCTCTTCACTCTGTGAAGGATGGTCCCCTTCAGACAAAAGCTCCGCGCTGAGAGGCTGTTGCCTGGGACAGGCCGAGTCCAGGCTGTCTGAGGCCCTGCTGCCTCTGCGTCCCTTTCAGTGCTAGTTTTCTGACTTGCAGTTGTGATTTTCCTCTTGGCAACAGTCCTACCATAGGCCCTACCTCGCGTTCAGGTTGTGAATATTTTTCCAAGTTTTGTCTTACAGATCTGTATTTCACCTTCGCACTCAAGCTGCACGTAGCCGTCACTTTTCTCGTTGCCGAAAGAAAGCATTTGACAAAAAAAGCCACGTAAGGAAGGGATGGTGTATTCAGACTCAGGGTTGGAGAACCAGTTGGCTGTGCCGCAAACGCATGGTGGCAGGCGTGTGGGGCAGATAGATGTTCCGGCGGTCAACAGGCCAGAGCAGAGGGTGGCGCCTGGCGCTCCGCCCTCCTGCCCTGGTCTGGACCGTGAGACGGCGCGCGCATGCTCAGGGTAGGCCTGCCCGCCCAGGTTAGACCCTTCTGGAAACTCCCAGGCACACCGCGCTGCGTCGACACTGAAGACTCGCCATCACCCAGCGGGTGCGTCCTGGAGCTGCTTGCCAACACTACAGCGTGTTCTCCGGCGAAGACAAAAAGCACGATATTCCCTGCGCCCAAGCTCGTCCCCGAACTGGATCCTGCTTCTTAGGATTTAAGTCAAACCAGCAGACTTGTAAGAACCTAGAAGACATCCTCTTCATAGCCGATGCTATGGGTGTAACTGACTTTTTTTTTTTTTTTAATCTGTATTTAGTGACAAGGGAAGCAAGGGTAGCCCTTTCCTTCTTAGAAGAAAATAATTAAAATAAACATGGCTGTCCATATTTAAAGACTACAGGTTTTAATGTAAATTGAAAATAAGTCTAAACTTCTACTTCTTTTTTCTCGATGTAGGTCTCTCTGCAGTCCTGGCTGTCCTGGAACTCACTGTAGAGGAGACTGGCCTTGAACCCACAGAGAGTCACCTTCCTCTGTCCTCCAAGTGTTGGGATTAAAGGTGTGCACCACTATACCCAGCCCTAAACCTCTAAATTTTAAATTTCAAAATGACCCGTGCTTCTTATAATCCTAGATACCAGAGACTTGCCCAGTCTGAGGACAGCGAGAGGGGACTCTGTGTGTCTCTGTCCACTCTCTGTACTCATGTCCAAGCTTTGTTACACATATACATACCCAGTACAGATCTCACAGTCACTCTTCCTGCGCAGAAGCACCTCGGGTGGGAGAAGGGGAAGAGTTCCCCCTCTCCGTTTATAGAACTCTGCGTTGCTTCTTTTCAAGTTCGTGCATTGCACAATGATTTTAAGTGTAACTGACCCCTTTGACCTTCATAAACAAAAACTACACTACACCATGTGGAAACCCAAAACTGCAAACAAACAAACAAAACCCAAAACTGCAAACAAACAAACAAAACCCAAAACTGCAAACAAACAAACAAACAAAACCCAAAACTACAAACAAACAAACAAAACCCAAAACTGCAAGCAAACATGGGCAAGCAAGGTGGCTCAAGACACTTGCTGCCAAACCTCATGACCTGAGCTCAGTTCCTGGGACCCACACGGTGGAAGGAGGGATCAGCTCCCAAAAGCTGTCTTCTGGCATTCACACAGGCACCATGGCATACATACAAACACACAGGAGTAACTAAACGTAACTCTTCTAAAACTGTACAAGGCATCTGTGCTGAGAACTAATCTATGACCTGCTGTATTTTTATTGCAAATTTAATTACAAAGTTTCCTTGTATAACGTTGGGTTACAGAAAGGGTCTTTCTCCAGAACAAACCATCATAAAGTGAAATTCCAGTGTGCTAAAGACATTCATCCAACGACCGGCCCAGCACTGGCTCAGTCGCCGTGTGCATGGGACTGCGGGCCCAGTCCAGGGTTTGCTGGACCACAAAGAAGCCAGTGTAGAGGCTGAGAGTGTCCATCACTCTCTGTGTTTGAATATATAGGACACGAGTGGAATATATAGGAGTGAGTGGGAACCCTGGAAGGCCCCAGCTGACAATGCTCAAGGTCCAGTTTCAACTGGGTTTTTCAGTTGCTGTGAAGGGCTGTTCATTGGTGCTGGGCATCTCCTATGAATCTCATCACATTGTTTCAAGACCACCCCACCAAACTCTCCTCTTGCCAAATGCTGTGGACTGATTTCACAAGAAAAGAGAACCCATTCTAAGATGGCTGCACACATGCATGCCACGGAGAACAAGTGGGGGCCAGGGTTTGGGGCCTTCTGTGGCGAGGCCCTGGGGCTTGACTGTGAGTCATCAGGCTGCAGGGGACTTCCTTTTCTACAGAGCCATCTGACTGGCCCTCTTCCTTTTCTGTTGTAGGTAGGTGCTTTTCCTCCTGCTCCCATAGTTCCCTGAAAAGAATAATTCATGAGATTCAGTTATTATTGTACAAATACTTGGGCCATATAGCGAGGCTTTTCTCTGACTAGCTCATAACTTAAAATAATCCATTATATTAATTTACATTCTGCCATGTGGCTGGTTACCTGAGCTCAGGTACCAGGGGCCTGTCCTCTTCACATCTCCCATACCTGTCTCTATCCCAGAATCCCTTCTGCCTGCCAGATGTCCCACCTATTTCCTTCCTCACCCATAGGTCAGAGGCTTTTATTGACAGGTGTTACATCCATATAGTACACAAGAGATTTCCTTTTTCCTTTTAAAAAAAAAAAAAATCTTTCTTCCCCTTCCAAAGGCATAGCATGTGATTTCCTTTTAAGCTAGAAACATAGCTTCAGCAATGTTGTGACTCTCATCTTCGTGTGTCCTAGAATCTAATGAACATTTTCCAGCAAGTGCTTACGGGAGAGTTCCTTCTCTTTTAGAATTGTGATTTCTTTTAAGCTGGATACCTCTGCCCTCCTGTGCTCTTTTTTAAAATTATTATTTTCTGTAGCTTTGCGCATCAAAGTAAACCCCTCCCTGTATTTTATATATATTCTCGTTACTTTGTTTCTCTTTTCTCCCCTCCCTCATTCTCTCCCTCTTCTTTATCTCTGTCTCTCTGTCTCTCTCTCTTTCCCTCACGCCTTTATTGGCCTGTGTTCTTCTATTACTATTATTATTAATATTTGGTTAGTGTACAAAGAGATGGCCTGAATTCACAGTGATGTTTTCTTACGCACGCATCATTAGGCTTTATTTTCTCCCCACTGCTTTCCCCATCTCCCCTCTTTCCCTTCCTTCCAGAAAAATAGCTCACCCCACCCCCAGTTCTCTAGTTCACAAATTCATTTGACTTGATTCAATCCAACAGCCTCGTTAAGGCTGCAGAGAGTAAGACGTGCTTAGCTCCAATGAGAGGTGAGTGGCTGAATCGTAGAACGGAGAACAGCCCTCATGCTAGAGAATGCTGCGAGGAGAAATGTGCCGTTTGAGTGTGTCTCATTTGATCTAACAGCACCATCAATTAAGCTCTATTTTTATCCTCATTTTGCAGTGGAGAGAACTCAAGCTTGTAGGGACTTACATAAGAAACCAGGGACAGATGGCGGCTCAGGGAAGGGAAGAACCGCCAGAAAGCCCACTAACCTGAGCTGGGGCCCTAGCCCCCCAGAATCCACGATAGAAAGACAGAATTGAGTCCTGAAAGTGGTTCTCTGACCACATGCATGCCATGACATGTGTGCACCCGCATCACACATACGATAATAAATAGACAAAATTAAAAATTTTTAAGGAATTCCAGAGGAGCCTTTGGTGAGGTAAGGGGGGCTGGGGCAGGAGACAGAGAGGACATGTCAAAGGGAGACCCAGTGAGCTTGAGTCTTTCACTCATGTTGAAGGGAGCCTTGGGGCGTGTAAACACATACACAAGCCGGCGGTAGTACAAGACTGAAGTCTGGAGTTCAGAGCAGGCGAGGGCAGGAGATGGGCAGGAGACAATTGTCAGTGGTGACTGACACAGCCATGGCCATGAGCCACACTATCTAGCTTGATAAGCAATAGCGTTGGGCTCTCAGTGTGGACCAAATGAAGCTTCGTGTCCCTACAGCCCAGCTCCAGGAGGGCAGACGTCAGGGGTCTCCATGTGCTAGCCCTTCACAAGCAAATCAAACCCGCACAATCAAGTCCTGAAAAGCATTTGTGGAGCAGCAAGATGTGAGTCATGGCTGGCCTTGCTCAGCCTCACTGCTTAGCTTGAGAATCTGATGACCCTGAGCTGAAAAGGTCAGTAGGGAGTCCAAGGGAGGAGCTCAGAATTCAGTGGGAAGGTCTGAAGGAAAAGAGCAAAATGTGTGCGGAAGGGAACGGGCATCAACAGCGGGAAGTGCGGGGAACCCGTGTCAACAGCGGGAGATGCGGGGAAACCACGTCAGTAGTGGGAGGTGCGGGGTCCACGGCGGGAGGTGCGGGGTCCGCGGCGGGAGGTGCGGGGTCCGCGGCGGGAGGTGCGGGGTCCGCGGCGGGAGGTGCGGGGCCCGCGGCGGGAGGTGAGGGGCCCGCGGCGGGAGGTGCGGGGTCCGCGGCGGGAGGTGCGGGGGACCCCCATCACCGTTTTACTGCTGGCCAGTCTTTTGGTGCTTCCTAGACAGAGGATACATACCAAACAAAGATGATCCAGGTTCAGCCCTGGCTTCCCAGGCGGCCACAGCCCACTTCAGAGACAGGAGCAGGGTCACAGTACATGCTGAGACCAGAAACAGCAGACCACAGAGGACCATGGGAAGGGAGAGGGCTCCTGAGGGAGCTCAGTGGTCAGGGAAGCTGGTGAGCTTGACTGGCAGATAATCAAGGGAGATGGGACAGCTTTGGACAGCAGGCCGCCCACGAAAGACTCTGAGTGTGTTCCATGAGTCTGAGGGCAGAGACCCGGGCCGACAGCGAAGGCCCTGGAAAGGCAGGGCTGGGTTCAACACACACAGAGCAACCCTTGCCACCTCACAGGATCTGAGCACCCAGGGAAGTTTTCAGTGAGCCATCTGTCAGGAACCATGTCACCAGTGTGGTGTTTGCTTTCGGTGCTAGGATTGAGCCAGGGGCACGCAACTATTCTACCATTCAGCCGCATCCCGTGCCCCTATTCAGCGTTTTACTTTGAGAGATAAGGTCTCCCCGAGTTGCCCAGGCTAGCCTTGAACTTGTGCTCCATCTACCTCAGCTTCACGAGTAGCTGAGACTGCAAGGGTGTACCCCAGGGCCCAGCACAACAGTTGTGCCCTCTCAGTTGTTGAGAGAAAAGAAACCAGCTTGAAGTGACCAACTCCAGAGCCAGGGAGACTGCAGGGAAGACCACGCTGGTGCCACATGTGACTTACACTAGAGAAATGGGACCGCCGGAAGAGACGCAGAGGAGGGGAAATTACAGAGACACCTAGAGGCAACGGCAGGCGCAGTGAACAGGACCAGAGCAGACTGTCACTGGGCAAGCGACAGGAGGGATCTGGAGGTGTGGATTGTGTTGAGACTGTAGTTCAAAGGAAAGGGGCACAATCTTATACAGGGCCGTTGGGGTTAATTGAAACATTGATTCTATAGGAAGAGAGCTCTGCAACTCTTCCTTTTACAGTTGTTCAGTGTGTGTGTATGTCTGTATGTGTGTGCTTCTCTGTGAGTGTGTCTGTCTGTGTTTCTCTGTGTGTGTGTGTCTGCGTCTGTGTGTGTGTGTCTGTGTGCACCACATTGCATGTGTGGAAGGCAGAAGACAAGTTGCAGGAGTCAGGGCTCTCCTTCTATCGTGCCAGTCCTGGGAATTGAACCCAGGTTGTCAGGTCTGGTGGCAATTAGCCTTACCTGCTAACTCACTTGTTGTGGATATAAACATGGTTTGGTTTGGGTCCCAGGTGTGGGATGTGGGACTGATTTAGATGGTCCACAGCAGCAGACGATTTTCCTCATGTGGGCTCTGAGAGGAAAGTTTAATTAGACAGTTTAATGTGAGGATTCTGGAGAGAGAAGAAATGCCAGAGCCCAGACAGTGTTGGGGAGCTCCAAGAAAGAACAAGGCTGCTGCTGCTTTCCCCTTGCTGCTCCTGGTTGCTGTTGTGAGACAAGAAGTAGGAGATCTCCTGAAATGAGGACTGGGCTGGCTCCAAGGAACCCAATGACCCTATCCAGCAGGAAGCAGCTAAGAGAACTGCGTCCCCTCTCCCACTAACCCCTTCTCTCTCCTACCTGGTGTTGAGGTGTTGGAAGGGATTGGGGTGGAGCAGGGAGAAAAAGGTAAAAGAAATGTAAATACAAGTTTTTTAAAAGTACGCCAGCACCCACTTCACTATTCCCTAAAGTCACTTTTTTAACTGAAAAATTTAGATGGGAGCACATACATGCCACAGCGTGACTGGGGAGTCAGAGGACAGCTCAGGACTCAACTCTGTCTGTCCTTCCATGCTGCAGGTTCCAAGAAGCAAACCCAGACCATCAGGCTCGGGAGGAAGAGCCTGCACTGAGCTGTGTCATCTTGATCTGGTTAAACTCTCATGAGCTTGTCTCGGGCTGAAAGCCAAGAACCACAGGTCCAAGCGCCTGACACATGAAGCATCTGTGGGGCCAGGGGACGAGCAGAGTTTGGTGTGACGGACTCCAGTGAGACTATGGATTCCATTGTGTGAAGATTCCATAGTTCAGGCCGAGTGAATGCGGGGAGACTGCACTCAACACAGCCTTGGTGAACGCACATCAAGAGGGTTATAGAATCAAAAAGTGTTTGAAATGACTGGCATGGGAGATGACAGGGAGAACAGACCACTGAAGAGTTCAGGATTATCAGACTGCGTGGGGCTGGCCTGGGGTGGAAGGCGTTTGGGAAGGGTCCTGTCAGTGAGGAATGGCCACATGAAAGTGCCTGGCACCGCTAGGCAGACTGGGTGGGAGTTTATGGCTCACATAACTCCGGAGGAGGCCAGATCAGGAAATTTAGGGGGTGTGAGGGCAGGGGCAGGAGGATGGCTTATCGGGTAAGAGCAATTGGTGTGTGGGACAGACAGCTGAGTTCCAGCCCTGGAACCCCCGTGAAAGGAGAGACCCAACTCCCAAAAGTAGTCCTCTGACCTCCTAAGAGAGCATGTCTGTTCTCCTGCACGTATCACACACACACACACACACACACACACACACACACACTAACAATAATAATAATAATAATAATAATAAATTTAAAAATAATTAAGGAAAGAACTTGAGATACTGGTGAAAAAAGGTTAAATTTAGATTGCATGAAGAGAGGTGTCGACGTGGGAAACGCAGAATGTTCTAGAAACAGCATGAGAACGTGAAGTGGAAGAACTGAAATGGCTTGAAGTCGAACACTACATATTGGAGTGAAGGCAGGAAGGGCAAGTGGGAAAGAGAAGCAGCTGTGTGCTCTGAGGACTGAAAAGGGTGTGAGAGTCCAGAGGCTCAGCTGTCCCAGGCAGGGCAAGGTTGAGCACTTGGCTTTCAGAGTGGAGCAGCATGGAGGCCATGAGAGTGAAGAGATGCCTCAGCTTCCTCCGCCTCGAGCCTCGGCCATCCTACACGCTCTGCACAGTGCCAAGTGCAGATGGGCTTTCATCGTGTTGAAAAACAGTGTAGCTGCGTTCTGAGAAACAGAGGGGAGAGTGACCCAGCCCCACTCCCACACAGCAGATTCTCAGTCAGTGCTGCTTTCTACGTGATGCACAAAGTTGCAGCCATGAATTGTTTATTTTTTGCATGTGCACATGCACACACACAGAACAGAGAGAGAGAGAGAGGGAGGGAGGAGGGGGGAAATTGAACTTGTGAGAGGGTCTTTTCATATAACCCTACAAGGCAGGAACTCACGGATCTTACCTCAATTTCCCCTCAGGCACTGGGATTCTAGATGGGTATGTAGATGCTACCACATTTACCTTACAGGGTTTTTTTTAAAGTTTATTTTATTTTAAATTGTGTGTGTGTGTGTGTGTGTGTGTGTGTGTGTGTGTGTGTGTGAGATGTGGTGGGGATGTGCTGTTAGTACAGATGCCCTTAGAGGCTGAAAGAGGGCACTGGATCATCTGAGCTGGGCTTACAGGTGGCTGTGAGCTGCCACACGTGGGTCCTGGGAACCAACCTCAGGACCACCATATGGGAACAAGGGCTCAAACTGAAGCTGTGTTATGCTTGGTGGCAAGCTGCTGAGTGCTAACCATTTCACCAGCCCTTTTTTTTTTTTTT